>JAECUM010004010.1:0-65811 GCA_016617855.1 Megalonaias nervosa | reverse complement strand
ACAGTAGTCCCCCTCTTATGCAGCCACCCCTTCTGCACCAGGAAAGTGGCCTTATAAGACGGGTGGCCTTTCCAGTGGGGGAGTAAATTTTTTGTGAGATGTAATGTACACAGTAAGAAAGCTACATTCTTCAAAGCATTTAATATCTTCGTTTAAATGCAACATTAATTATTAAAAGGTTCTTCTTGTTATAATAATAGACTTATTTCAACTGAATATGCATTAATAGTTCTTATTCTTGGCATAAGCGTGATATGCGAGCAGGTGTTGTTGTCATGCACATTGCAAAACCATTCAAAAACGTCATTTAAATCTTGGTACATACATAATTCTCTTTCCATTTGCTCCATTTTCCCACTGCTGCTGAATAACCTCATCGGTTACAATGTTGTTTATTCGAGTCTTTTCAACATAAAATTGTGTTTTATTCTAGTCTTTAATACCTAAAATCG
Source organism: Megalonaias nervosa (assembly GCA_016617855.1). Taxonomy (NCBI): domain Eukaryota; kingdom Metazoa; phylum Mollusca; class Bivalvia; order Unionida; family Unionidae; genus Megalonaias; species Megalonaias nervosa. The sequence continues at coordinate 65,359 of JAECUM010004010.1, read as the reverse complement.
TTCGGCAAGTTTCCCCTCCCCACCTCACTCGATGTTGTCGAGTTGAATAACTGACTTTTTTCTAAAATAATCGTCTCGATTTATGTGATGACAAGTTAATGTTTAGTAATGATTTATTCGGATGTCGCTAACTATATGCGATTTAATTATGCAAACGAAACTTTTGCAGAGCGGACGAAATGCCTTCTTCGTAAAGGAATGTGTTGTCACGTGATTTTTCAGTCTTTGTCTGGTACCCTGTTTTGTTCAAGGCTAATTTCTGTGTGTGTGTGTTTGTCTGCAAAAATCTATTTTTAGACTATGCTGACCCTGTTATGATCTTGACAATTACATCTGGTTGTAATCATCAGTGTTGCCAACTGCAAGACTGATAAAACAACTTTTCTGCATTTAAACAAAATGCCATGTGATTTTAAAGGCAGCGATCTTGTCACGTGATTCATTAGTCGCAGTCTGGTACCCTATTTGTGTTTACATTTCTTTACACTAAGTGAGAGAAGCCAAAACGGCTTCGATATGTACGCAGATTTGATCTGAACAATAGCACCTCACGGCTGTTAGGATTTGTAATCTTGACAGTTATTGTCAGTAGTAATAGCCACTAATTATGAAAATGAACAAGCTCAACATCTTACCAAGGGAAGCCATAAAGGCTATCAAACCATTTTCCTGCTGACTTGTGTATTGTACATCAATACCGCCACTTCTCAGCTGTTACTACTGTTCAATAATTGTAATCTTAACAATTATCAGAGTGACTAAACCGGACATCTCATGATAACACAGCAGTAAGGCTAATAGGATTACGTGTACTTACCTTTTTGTATGGATTAAAATTTGAGTCTTTCTCGGCTTTATGGAATAAATGTGGCTTCTCGTGAGGCATAAATGATATAATATTAACCTTAGTGGTACATGTACTTTAGTCAACACTTCTTTCAGGAACGAAAACCTGACATCGGGAAACAGAAATCGGATTACTTAAAACACGTTATGAATAAAATTGGTTCTGGATACATATTACAAAATAAAATGTGGCCACTTGTGAGGGGTAAATTTTATATTTTTGCACTAATATGATGGCTGCTGGTCGCGTTAGCTGGGTGGCCTTTTCGTGAGGGGTATTTTGAACACAAATTCGTCGGTTCCGACGAATTCTGGCCGTAAGGAGCGGGTGGCTGCTGGTCAGGGGGGCCATTCAAGAGGGGGACTACTGTATTTGTACTTATACATGCAAATATGATAAAGTTACACACGTGCCTTGATGCTGATCTTAAAGTTCAGACAGCCACCATAATTTTTCTTACAGGATTTGTGTGTGTATTGTATATATTTATAAAATAAATGCAGTTTAAAAACTGCAGTTTTCATTTCTTTTTCTCAAACAATTCAGCACTGAAGGATCTTGTACTGCAAAACAGATATAGCACTTTAAGGGTTAAGTGAGAGCCCTATAAACTTTAGGGCTAAATGTTGAAAGGTCAATGTGACTGAAAGAAGAAAAATGGTTTCTGCACAGTAACTTAAGTTGTCCATTGTAAACTTCACAAGTATAGATCACTGCAAGTGAAAGAAAAAAAAAAATGGTTTCTGCTTAATAAATAAACGTTCTTCAATATCTGCGTGTATCTGAACTCATGGATAGCATGCACTTGAGATAAGAAAGAACTTAATTTATTTCAGGGTTAAAGGTCAAGGTCACTGCGACTGAAAGAAGAAAAATGTGTTTTCACAGTAACTTGTGTTCTCCATCATCTAGAGTTAACAAACTTTGTAATTAACTTGCACCAGCATGTATACTATTTGTACTAGTGTGAGATAGCTGTACAATGGAAATATTGTATTAAAATGCAGCTACTGATGGACAGTCTCATAAAAGAGAAGAGTAGCTTAAAATATCACTAACAACAGTTGTTTGTTTAGTACTGACCTAAAGGGATATAAGCAACAGGAAGTAAAAAGAAATTACTTTAATGATTGGAAAAGCTGGGCAAGACCATAAACTCTTGCCAACATATTTACCTTAGTTTGATTTCAACATTAATAATGCACACACTAAGAGCACATCTTGCATTTTCTGTCAAATCTGTGCAATTTACATATGTGAATCATAGCTGACAGATGAAAGGGATGATCAAAAGCCAAAGCAGAATGGTGACTCAATATTGTCATGTGGCATGGTCAGCAAGTTTAATTTGGTGAATAAGATTTTTAAAAAATGTGCTGGTGGATTAAAACGATAATGATGGATATTGGTAACTACATGGCTATTTCTTAAAAGCACAAGTGCATATAGTATGAAAATCTAAATAAAAATCAATTTGTCAGTTTTCGTATGATATATTTACTAGGGGTGAAACGATACACCTGTGCTGCATATTGATACGATTCAAGATTAACAGCCTGCAAAACGATTACATATCGATGCTCATATGTACTTGATAGATTTTCCATCTTTGGAATGTAGGTGGTGCCCTTTCATGTATGTTGACATTCTTGGTTGTATTTCCAGTATGCAGACTACAGATAGACAATTCTCATTGATGGAAAGATTTCAGCAATATTTTCAAACAGACTACCTATTGGTTGCAGTGAGTTTTAACCAACATTTTAGGCTATTTAATGGTGGATCCATTTAACTCCCTTTGTTGTGTACAACATGAACGATTTGAAAACATATTACCAATTTCATGTCTCAGTTACACTTGGAAGACATTTTACAGTGTTATCTTCAAAACAGAAGAAATAATGTAATTTCCTCATGGAAAGAAAATCTCAAATAGAACAATTCCGGGCATTGGGAATAAGGTTGAATACCAACAGAATCTATCACATTTTATTTCCTGCAGATGCAAAAGACTGCTGCAGTCACAGGTGCTTGTATTGTTAGTGAAGGAAAACTATTGACTACACCCAGTCCTATTCTACAATTTTCTTTTAACTTAACACAAGGTGATAAACTTGTGCAGTTTGAAATCTGCCTCATTGCTCATTCTATGCTAATTTCATTTATTCCATCAGCACCTTCATTCACTGGTTAAATATCTCTGCATCAAAAAGAGAAATTCCAAATTTGTTTCCCATGTACATTTTAGGGAGAGATGATGACAGGATTTTATCTTAAGGGAGACCTCCCCCTTTATCAAATAAGAAAGGTGGGGAGGAAGAAATGCTATTAGGTCAATATTTATCTAACTTCAGTATCTCTCTTTCTTCCTGCTCCAATTATAACTCTATTGAAATCAACATCTTTGACAGGTGTCACCTCTAGTTGTATAAGCATTAATTTGTTAATTAATTCTGAGCATACTCTGCTAATTTTTTTTTTGTATCAATATTGTTCTGTGCTTCTTTCTGAAGGGGGATATATACACCTAGCGTTGTCAGCTTGAATATGTTGGGAAACTGACCTTTGTTTTGGATACATCTGCTCCAAAATAGGATTTTTCACTTTTATTAACTTCCTTTGTTAAATCAGTAGTTTACTGTTATGACAAATTTCTTACCTGTTCCATAATGTTGTATAAGGGTATTTAGTCCATCAATGTTTGTACAAAAAGTGGTATTAAATTAAATATCTGTACTTAATTGCATCTTTTAACTCTTATTTTATTCAGTTTATCTTAACCCTGATATGGATACATGTATATGGTTTTGTAGCATATGACCTGCGGGGCAAATTTGATTAATTAAAAAAGGAAAATTGCATTATACTTTTAAATTGTCTGTATTTTAATTAGGTTCAGTGTTCTGCCCTATGTACATTTAATTTCGAAATATTACTGAAATTTTCATGCCATCTATTTTTTTGTCCATCCAGCATGTACATCTGACTCGTATTTAACACCATTTTGGGCTCAAAATCACTCACTGGTGTCTCCATTAGTGCTTTTCCAGCTCCATTAATCTGATATATAACTTTAAAAATTATTGTCATCATCACTATCATCAGCAAGTATTTTCCAAACGAAACTGTAATGAATCACGCTGGGAATCAGACATTATTGGTTAACTAAGTAGCCCATATTTTAAACATGCATTTGCAAAACTTTCTTCATGAATGGTTAAAAATATGACGTAATTTTTATTCCTGGGCACGTTGTTCTAATCAAAGTTCGTTTCACAACCATTCATGTTGTGCTTGAAGAACACAGATGTGGAACAGTTGCTACCTGAAAAACATGTCTCGACAAGAACGGTTCAATAAAAATGGTATACTTCGCTGAGCACATTTCATATGGGGGACTTACAATGAATTTGCGGGAGTTCTTGCATTTCAGTGTTCTCTCTCCAAGCATGCAGATTCTCTCATATGGAAACCCTGACAGCATCTCCGCTTAAGACTTGACATATTTAACGACTTTTGCTCAAAGTCTCTCTCTTGCTCTGCCAATACTTTCTGTTTGTCACGCAGTGAATAAGCTACATTGATTTCTGATTGGTGGTTATTGTTTAACCTGGAGCAGAAGAAGCAAAATGAGCCAAAAAATTCAATGTGCAACACACCGATGGCATAGTTTTCAAATCGACCAAAGTAGTTGAGATACAGTTCAAAGTATGTGATGTGTGATTATGATTTTTAACGTAGCTTTAACAATTTTTCAGTCATATCGCTACGATGTCTGCAGTGTGGCAGTTTATAGTGATGTCTAGCACTGGGGCATCATGCCGCAGACATGCAGCATGATGTCCCACCCAGTCACATTATCCTGACACCAGGCCGACCAGTCCTAACACTAACCTCTTAATGCTGAGCGCCAAGCGAGGCAGCTGTTAGTACCATTTTTGTAAGTCTTTGGTATGACTCGACCGGGGATAGAACCCATGACCTCCCGCATCCGAGGCGGACGCTCTAACCACTAGGCCACCGGAGCGGTCCAGTTCAAAGTAGAAACTTCACGTGAAAGTGGTTATTAAATAATGAGTGAAGTACTTCATTAAACATGTGAAAATGTTTGGAATGTATAGTATATGCTGAACATACTTCTGGGTTAAGATAATTAGCATGAAATGGGGGGGGGACATATTACAAACCATATCACTTTGTTAACTTGTAAAATTGCAGACGGTGATCGTGTATTCTCAAATAACCCTTTTTGTTTTTACTAAAAAAACACTAGTGTGACTGCAAATGCTGTTTCAGATGATCATAATTTTACAGAATAACAAGGCAACTAATAATAATTATTCATGACTGCTGAAGACTAATATAACATGCATACGGTAAGTATCGTTTTGTATTGATTTTGCATCTCTTGTATTGATATGTGTATTGTTTCAGCAAACGTATCAATGCATTGATAAATCCATGAATCGTTTCACCCCTAATATTTACTAATAGCTAGCCAGCAAGATGCATTGTGCAAGAAAGCTGAAACCATGACATTTTTAGCATCAAAAAGATGAGCTCTAATTTATTCTCACAGTGATCAAATTTGAATATGTTGCACTTGCCAGTCAAACACCTCCCCCACCCCCATGTCATGAGGGTTTTTTTTGCAGACAAAATATCATTTTATAGGCAAGTATATACATGTCAACCATGATGTGTTTGGTGTAATCATGATGCTTTTTTGAACCTAATTATGCTTGCCTGTATATGGATTGCATTTTTCCAGTGCATTAAAAAATAAAATTATAAGACAATGAAAAGCTGTGTTTGCAATTTTTCTTTTCTTTTCTTTAATTCCACTTATCATTCTAAAAAGAAAGACTGCTGAGTAAGAAGAGAGAGTTGATTTTGTCCATCATAGACCTACATACACCTTCCTAATTTTTTATTTTTAGCAATGGTATTTGAGCCATTTTCAAGAAAACAGATGGGTTTCTTTAATTTGAAACTTCGCCTTGCAGATTTATTATATTGATAATCAAGTTTGTTAGTAGACCAGCCTGTACTTTTAAAGAAAATGGTGTCAGATGTTAAGTGAAACAGGCTTGTATGGTTTGACATGTGGATGAAGATTGTTAGATGAGGTGGATCATTTTAAACTTCAAAACTTTTCCGATCAGAAAAAAGGACCAATCAACACCTTACAAATTTGAAAAGCTGAATATGAGAGTGATGTTAATAGAGCACTTGAATTGAGCACAACATCATGCTCATTGCAGAATTTGTTGGCTTCACAATCAGTCCAAAGAAGTTAGACAGGTAGACTAGTTAAAGTGAGTGAATCTTTGCTAACCAAGGTTCTGATATGTTAACCTATTTACACCTTGGTGGATCGATCAGATATTTCAGTGCTTTGTCCTAGTGAGATCTATTAGATTTCATGAGTTGCCTCCCTTTGTAATGCGAACAACCCAAAAGTGTGTAACAGTGGTGAATTGTATATTGGTTAAAAATGGTGGAGGCAATTGACCTCAAAAAGATACTTTGCAAGTTTAACATTAAAGTATGACTACGTACCAGAGAGAAATCATAACAGTTGTGTTTGAGGGAAAAGGTTATTCATGCAAACACAGATCAGCAGTGGAAAATTGCTTATTTATGAGTCCATTTTAGTTGTGTGCTCCCCATGTCTCGTTCATGTAGGGGCAGTGTTAAAATTTGAACAACTTGATTTTAATTGGATGCGGTGGCTTGTCACAGTATCCAATGAAATTCGCAGAGCTGAAGCACTGAAATATCCAATTGATCTGCCAAGGTGTGGATAGCTGAACATTTTGGAACCTTGGATAGCAAAGATGAAGTGAGTGTGGAATATAAATAATTTGCCAGTTTATGTTGTGCATGTATTCTGGTTCTAATCCCCATGGATTTTGTACATTTTTGCCAAGTATTTTGACCTGCTACAGGTCCGGGTTAGCAACAAAAATAAATGTACATTTTTCTTAACATTTTCCTGTAATTATGGCATGTAATGTATAGATTACACTTGTTATTATCGGGTGACACCTTTTTGCCACTTGTATTAGCAAAAATTATTCTTATAATTCTCTCTGGGTTGGCATGTATGAAGAATTTACATTGGGTGAATGTGACTTTGACTGAAAGAAGAAAAATGGTTTCTGCACAAAAGTTTGTTATCTGTGTAGAGGACTATTAAGTATGGGACATGTGTATTTACTATTCTTGGAACTCATTAGATTATAATGGGACATGTGTATTTACTATTCTTGGAACTCATCAGATTATAATGGGACACGTGTATTTACTATTCTTGGAACTCATCAAATTATAGCTAGAATACTGTTCAGTATTTGCATTTGTCAAAGGCTTTTCCTGATTGGTTGATTAATGATAATTTGACAATTACCATTTTTCATAAGAGTAAAGCATCCTTTATGTTTTACTGGCATGCACGATGGCACTTCAGAGTATTTATCATAATTCATTTTACTGCTTGATTACTTGTGACAAGAAGTAAGACACTTGATTGCCTTTAATTGTTTACTTTTTGTACAGGACGTTACTTCGATGAAATCTCACAAGACACTGGCAAGTTCTGTTTTGGTGTGGAGGACACTCTACGAGCCCTAGAGATGGGAGCTGTGGATATACTTATAGTGTGGGAAAACCTAGATATAACCAGATATGTACTAAAAAACCACCAGACAGATGGTGAGTCTGATGTTGTGGTAACCTTTTACTGTACGAAATTTTGATAGTCTTTCTGAAAAATTAAAAACTGGGTAAAGTTAATTGCTGTTAAAGTTAATTAGCATGCTGATGAAAGGTGATAACTAGATACAATTCTTGGTGACAAATTGACCAGTAAAACTTGCATTAATTTAGAAATGAAAACTAGCAAATTAGAAGCAGTAGAGGAATGGTAAGGAACTGCAATCCATTACTGGCATGGGTAAAAGAAATGTCCAGGGCCAAATTCCATTGTTTAACTTCACAGGCAGTAAGGCCGAGTAAGTGTATAGTTAGGCCCATTGTTGTCTCGTCAGTTATCCTTCAATATTTGCTAGTTACCACTCTGGAGGCCACATTAAAGATATGATTTTGATAAAACCTGGAATATGGACTACTATAATTCAGGATCTTGGACAAGTTTGATAGCAAGATCCACTCATATTAATAAGGTGATCATGCAACTGGTTGGATGAGGTTGTTACCACTCAGGAGGCCATATTTCTGATGATTTTGATAAGATTTGGAATCCTGCTTACATCGTCATGGTCTCAGATCAATTTGATTCTGAGCAAGAATCATGCATATTAATGTGGTGATCTCACACCTGAATGGCCAATCTTGCTACCACTCTTTATTTCATATTTCTGATCTGATTTTTATCAGATTTGATCGATCAGTATTATAAAGATCTCATAGTATGATAAAGAGCAGAATCATGCATCTGATTGGCTGAGTTTATTACCATTGAGGATATTTTAATTATGATCTGATTCTGCTTGAACTTGGAATATGATCCTATATCATCAAGGTTTTGGAGGGGTTTGACTATAAACAAGATTTTTGCATATTAATGCAGTGATCTTGAATCTGATGACTGCTTGTTAACACTCTGGAAGCCACATTTTGATCTAACTTTGAATGGAGACTTTTTATGTAATCAAGATCTCACATTAGTATGATGACAGACCTGTTTACCTGTCTGTATTTTATGGCATTTGTATGGAATAAAGCCCATCCATACGGTCATTGATCAGAAAATACGATTTGAGGTTGCGTTTATTTATGAACTTTTTAAAATTAATTTTTAAGCTGTTTTTTTTAATTCCGTTTCCTTTCGTTGTATTGTCTCTTTGGTCCGCATCCACAGTCTGTGCCACATCGCTGATTTTAACATCCTCAACATCCGGTTGTTTAAACAAAGAAAATGCCGCCTACAAAAAAGTTTCAGCACGAAACTGATGATGAAAATGGAAAGTTTAAACATAGAAAGCAGCATTTTCTACCGGTTTATAATACTCTGTGGCAATGCCTTAAACCATCATCTAAAGGAGAACATTTTGTGCTCTGCACTGTTTGCAACTTAGGCTTTTCCTGTGCATATGGTGGAAGGAATGACTGTTCACGGAATGTGGAATCGGAAAATCATGCAAAATTGGAATCTTTAGTGAAGGGAAATAGAAATATTTTGTCAGTGATGAAGGGAAAGGAAGTCAGTGATCAACAAATACTTCAAAAGCAAATAACACATGCTGAGGCGATTCTATGTGAGTTGATCGTAAATATGAATTTGTCATTGAGCACAGCTGACAAGTTAACAGAAAGACCAGAATAACAGGCTTTTATTCTTCAGTGAGGGCTTACTTTGAAGCCATCTGCACCTATCTTTTGGAGAAGCTGCCACTACAAGACCTCCTGCTTCAACACATTTGTGTTGTGGATCCAAAGAATCAAGTAACAGCTAAATCTTTAAACTTGCATTACTTTCTGAAAAGATTTCCATGCTTGTTACTACCAGGCACAACTGCTGATACCATGATAGAACAGTTTTGCCGGTACCAATCAATGGACATCTCATTGTGTTTGAAAGACAGAATAGATGAATTTTGGATTGCTGTTTCTACCAAGGAATCTGATCTCCAGTCTTTGTGTAATGTCATGCTGAGCTTACTGTGCCTCATAGCAGTGCTGCCTATGAATGCCTTTTCAGCTGTGTTAGGAAAAATGTTACAGATCAGAGATCCTCACTAGCCAATCAGACCATTGAGACTTTATTGGTCCTGAAGTCAAAACCAAAGAATTTTACCAAAGAATGGACAGTTGACCAGAGTGCCTATTATATTGCCATTAAAAACCCATAGACTAAGCCTTCATTCAAACATTAATTCCAAGTGGATCACTTTGATATTGTTGACATACTTGGTACAAAATAATATACGAAGCTCATTTCCATTCTCGTAAATGTTGACAAAGCTGATACTAGATTTTATGAAATAAATAAGATTGCCTTCACCTATCTAGATGAAGTTATTATTGGGATGGGTGGTAACAGTGTCTATCATAATGTTTTATATCAAGTCTTCCTTAACCATGTAAAATGTAGAGAATTGGCTTTATTTAAAATGTTATGGATATGTGTGAAGCTGAGAAAACAGATTTTCTAGAGAAAGTTTACGGAGGTAAACAACGGAATAAATTTGGGTATGTGGAGGTATTCTTTTATGGTTTTTATCAATATAATATAAACAGGATGTTTAAGTCAGTGGTGTTCAATTTCTGCAGATTTTGCCTTGAAACACAGAATTGCTTGAATACCCGTGTCTTTACAAACTAGGAGTTATTTACAGAATTTTGTATAGTCAGTATGTCATGCAGTACTACATAATGATAATTATTGTGTATTGATAGTGTCTACTATTTGTGCGCTGAAAATACTAACTGCCTTCTAAAAATACTGACAGACATGGCTTAAAATACTGACAAGAAAATGTATGGGTAAACAGGGCTGAGATGAGTGAAATTCATCCATATTCATGAGTGGATCTTGCCTCAGATTGGCTGAGCTTGTCACGATAGTCTTTCTCATCTAATTTGATTAAGCTTCGTAAATTCACAGTAAATCACGAAGTCACTTATAACAGCATAATAATGGTGATCATGCATCTGAATGGAAGATCTTGTTAGCACTGTAGCAACTCTTTTGGATCATAAATTTATCAGACTTTGTCAGTAGGCTTATGTCATCAAGATATCCACTGAGTTTTATCATGAGCCAGTTCTGTGCTTCTGATTAGCTTAGCTTCTTGCCACTCAGCGTAAGGTTCTCTGAGCTGGTTTTAATCAAGCTAAGATAATATCATAAATGTGTTGAAATAATTTTAAGAGCTAAATTTATGCTTATTTGTAAGGTGATCTTGCATTTGATTGGCTGAGCTTGACAACATGCATAGATTTTGATAAAGCTTTGTAAGGAGTCTTGTATCAAGATGATGGCTGATCAGACTTTGTAAGTAGTCTTGTATCCCCAAGATAATGGATGATCAAACTTTGTACTAAGTAGTTTTGTATCATCATGATAATGGATGATCAAACTTTGGATACAGGATGATCAGATTTTGTAAGTAGTCTTGTATCATCAAGTTTGAGTATGAGCAAGATCTAAACATATATTGACAGGGTATCAGACTGTCTGAGCTAACTAGCAGTCGTGAAAGACTGGATTTACAATTGGATTTTGCTACAAGCTATATTGTCACGGTCCTGGCCAGTTCCTCTAATAAGAGAGATTTGCCCATGTTATTGGGGTGACTTTGCGTCTGAGCATATTGTCTCTTTAGAGAGTATATTTCTCATCCAGGTTTGTTTAAACTTGGAAAATGGATTTATATCGTCAAGATATTAGATAAGTTCTATTATAGTCAACTATGTATCTTAATTAAATTTTATCTTTTGAAGTTTTTATCAGACTGTAGTAAAATAGTTAAAATTTACATGATATAAAATTTGGGAGAGAGATGACCTACATTCATATTTTGTGTTTTTACAGTGCTACATAAATCAGCTTAGTGAAATGGATAACTGTCGAGTTCTTGGTGCAACTTTGTCACAAACATTATATTTCAGTGTGCCATGTATAAAGTTAATGTGAAATTGTCACAGTGGTGTCACCCAAAGGGTTTCTTAACAACTGAATGAAAGTTCTGTAAACCCACATTTCAAGATCACATAGAGATGCTTTTAGTATATGTACAGTACTGTCACTTGTGTAGAAGCTATAAAAAAAAAACAAGCAGTGTAATCAAGGCGGGGAATCGACAGAAAATGAACTAGAACTACATGTATGGCCAAATAAAGATCGCATTAATAACAGGAGGAAGATATTCACCTTTTTGAGGGCTACAGAATTTGCCAGAATTTTAATTCCAAAATTTTTGAACCTTTATAGTCTGATTTACAAATATTATGGCATGGATACTACAGACAGAAATCAGGAATATTTACAGTAAAATCTGTGTTTGAAAAAACCTCTTCTTCTTTACAAACAGGTTGGAGATGCATAGCATCTTCTCTGAGGTTTACACTTAATATTGTGGTAACTGGCTTGCAGTGTTTCAAGCCCACGAGTCTAATCATTTTCTATTGCAGAGGAGAGAATTTTGTTCTTGAGGCCAGACCAGGAAAAAGACAAGACTTATTTCATAGACAAAGATGTAAGTTAGATTTTCTGCTACAGCTTTCCAGTTATCTTTACATTTAGTATGTTTACTTTCTGAAAAAAAAAATATGAGTGTCATCATAAAAGCTTCCTCACTGAAATGAATGCATTGGTTTTTCAAGAGGCATCAGTTGGTAAAGACATCATATTGTCAAGGGTTTCTTTCAAGCTAGGGTATCAATGGACATTTCATCTAAATTGCTTTAAATCCATTGTTACCAAATTTTGTTGGGGTTTTGGGGTCGAAAAGGATGAGGATGCTTTGTTTTAGCTTGCTTATACGAAGTACAAGGAGAGTTTATGCTTTGACCCTGACAGCATCTAGTATGTAATAGGTTAAAGTTTGCATTTAAGGTTTTGTTTAAAGTTTATATTGAGGAGCTATGCAATTAAATTTTGCTGATTTGTGTTCATTAGCACTTGCCAGATCTTTAATACTTTTTTTATTCGATTCATAAGGCCAAACGATTTGTTGGTATGGGGTGGGTGGGTGGGTGTATGGGAATATAAGCCTATCTCATCATGATATCGGACAAGTTCGATAATTGTTGGGATCCACACATAAAACCTGGTGATCTTGCAGCAGATTACAATGTGTGAATCTGCATCTACCCTCCCCGGTGACGAGTATATGGTCAGTTTTTGCCCTGTCGTGATAAAAAGTTATCCTCAGCCTTGCTTATGAATATGAACAGTATCAGTAGAAAAACATGCATGTATTAGAGATTTGTGTTATAATGTAGTGATTTATAAAGAGAGCAGTGGGAACATGATGGCTGCATGAGTTGTTGTTATGACTCAGATTTTTGGTTCATCAAACCCTACAAATACCGTGTTGCAATCTGAAATCATAAGGCTTAAGCAAATGTCAGGTTATGTAGGGTTCAAAATACACAGTAGCAATTAACAAAGTTTGTTACTTGTTTTATGGCTTGTAGCTACCTTGTGAAAAAGAATTTAAAGGTTTAAATTTTACTGAACAAAGAACTTTTTTGTATGAGTATCAAGGTCAAATTTGCTGATGTTTACATCAAAATGAAAGTTGGTTGATGCTATAAGTAATTTCTAGAATGTTCTAGCAAGTGGTTTTAAATTGATGACAAAAATTTTTAAAAAATAGTATTGTTTCAAAAGCATCCATAAGATTCAGTTCAGTTGATTCAGTATGCAGTTTATTGTCATTGGCAACCATAGGTAATAGAAGAGGTATTCCACATGAAGGAGCAATGGCAATTTAATGGCAGCAATTATGTTGAGCAGCAGAGGCTGAATAAGTGTAAAGTAAAAACTTTGACTTAGTTCAAGTTTCTCTGCTTCCAGATTAAACAGTTGGTAGTAGAAAATTGATATCTGGTACTTCATGTTTAATTCCAACTCTGTTATGGGTCAAGATTTTGAAATATCTTTCAGAAATTGTTCATGTAATGCTTCATACTATATAAACAGTAGCAGAATTGATTATAAGCAGTAGCAGAATTGATTATAAACAATACCAGAATTGATAGACAAGTATAAGCTGCCTTAATGTTGTTTGTCCTTTTTCTCATTCAGACTGGTGTGGAGATGGAATTGATAGAACAGATGCCCCTTCTTGAGTGGTTTGCCAACAGTTATAAAAACTTCGGTAAAAATATACTTAGGAATTGTTTATTTTATTCCTTCTTGAACCTTTCTAATATCTGGTATGGAACTAAAAGCTAGTTTTCTTCATCAGTGATACAATTTTAACAAATCTAAATGCTTGTTTTGAAGGCTTGGTAAAAGTGTGTAATTATAATGCGTTGTATAAGCAAACAGGATATATGTTGCCCTGTTTATCAGAACTTTAATTTAGCTTTTATCTTTTTTAATGGATTTCATTGCTGAACTGTTTTTTAATGGATTTCATTGCTGAACTGTTTTTTAATGGAGTTCATTGCTGAACTGTTTTTTAATGGATTTCATTGCTGAACTGTTACATTCAGGAATCATTTTATATATACAGATCTTGTTCATATTAGCAACGGGATTCCTTCCTTCAATTTATTAATATCCATTTTTTTTGTTTCTTCTTATCTTGTATTTACTCGAAATGAAATTTAAATATTGCAGTGATTCAGACTTTTGCAGTTATATGTTATTTAGTGTAAAAAAACAGTAGATCAGCAACATGTATATATTAGGACATAACTCATTTACATGCCTGCCAAGGATGTTATCCATTTGTTACTGTTTTCATTTCTACACAATAACTTCTCAGCCATCTCAAGTTAAAAAACTTTGTGGATGACTTGCTCCTGGAACAAAGAAGAAACCTACTAAATTTGGGCACAAATTTTCAGGGCAAGGTGATTGTAACTGAAAATAAAATGGTTTCCTTACAGTAGCATTAGTTTGCTTCACATGCCAGGACCAAAATTTCTAGGATGACTTGCACTTAGGCTGTGATTTTGAAGTCAAGGCCCAATGTCACCAACTAAAGAGAAAACAAAATGGTCTTTACATAACAAGTTTTGGAATATGTACCTTGATCAGAGTTCGTGGAGGACTTGCACTTAATGTATGGAATTGGCCCTTTTTATTTTGGTGTCAAAATGGTTAAGGTCAGGGTCATTGTTCTTTAAAGAAAAATGGGGTTTGTAGAATAACTTTTTTGGGCAAGTTTCTTTATCAAACTTTGTTGATGGCTTGTACTTAGCATAATAAAGAAAAGACCCATAGATTCCGGGATATATAGGTTTAGGCCATGGTTTTAGCGAGTCTAATAAGGAAATAATAGCTTCTGCACTCAAAGTATAGTGTCAAGTGTGTACATACAGGACTATTAAGCTTAGGGCCATTAACAGTTAGGAAACCCTTCTTTTGTGTACTTGTCATTAAAAGCTGTTTTTCATGTATTGCTTATCATCAGTGACTTCAGTGATTGATTAGATGGTCCAGTACTTTCCTTCTATCTTAGGAGCCACACTGGAAATCATAACAGATAGGTCGCAGGAGGGAGCACAATTTGTGAAAGGATTTGGTGGAATTGGAGGTATGTTCAAACAGTTACTAGACAGATTCACTTAAATATGTGCCATCACTTAAAGCAATAAATTGCCAGAAGTGTACAGTCTCTACTTGCTTATAAGAGTCCAGCTGCAAATTACACAGACCCAGATCTGCCATCACATAATGCACTGGCAGATCTGGGTCTCCACAGTTTGTTAAGAGTAATCAGTAGAACAAGCAACACAGACCCTGATCTGCCATCGTGTTATGCCTCAACAGATCTGTATTTTTGTTCTTTGCAGTTTGACTTACAAGAGAGTACAGATGGTATTTCAACAATAAACCTTGTATAGCATACATTTGGGGGACCAAGTTGTTCTATTATAACAGCTATTTAGTGATTAAAAATGAGAAAGCTGATTATTGCTATGATTTCACCAAAGTTTCAATGGAAATTGTTAGAAAAATACAGGCTGTGGTTCAAGGTATCCATTTTATGGGTGTGGCTTTTTCCATAGGGATTCAGTATGCCATAGTTCTGTCCGTACATTGGTCTCTTTAGACCTTGTCACTGGAGCACTCGATTTTACTGTACTGTGGTAAATTTGAGCATCTGTGTGATTATGAATGAAACCACAGGTGGAACCTGTGATTTGGGTTTGTTGACAAGAAAAGGCAGCTTGATCTGTGATCACTCCTTTCAACAGAAGACATGGTCTTAAATAGAATTGAAGAAAGACTATGAATTGTGACTGCATCAGCCAATTCATGTGAAAACATGGTTGGTATAGAATTTAAAGGGCATGGGTGAGTATTTGTAGCTGAAATGCTACAGTATGTTGTGAGATAATTAGAAACTTTTTAGTTGATTGACCAGCTGAGAGTGATAGAATGGCAACTATGGGTATGTGGTTAAAGTATATATAGGACTTTGGCAATCTACAGATACAGGTCAGGGTCAATAAGACTGCAATAATAATAATAATAATAATAAAAATAATAAGTGGAACTTTACACCTTTCATTTGTGAGCCATTGTCATTCAAAACAGATTCTTGTTATGGGCCATTGTCTGTCAAAACAAATGTCAGTAATGAATGGTTGTATTTATCTTGAACATCGAGTCAAAAGCAAACAGCATGGATCTAGCTCTGCTGGCATTGACTTAGATTCCAGATGATAAGAGTCAAGAATATTCATTATACTTGTCATGTGCAGGGCCTTGACCTGTAATACTGGCAAATTGTGAAATGGGTCAGTGGCAGAAGTGGTGGTTGTGGGGAAGAAGCTATTTTGTCTTCATCCCCGCTCGTGAGGTTTTATTTGGACTTGTCAACATTACATTACAGCATTTAGCTCCATTTCATCAGTAGGACAATCTGAATTGCCTTTACCAAGCATTGATATTGATTTTTAAAACTTTATTTAATTGCCATCCCCTTCCTCCAAGGCTAAGCACATGCATACACACTTTGATATTAAAATAAATTCTTAAATGGATAATGTTAGCTACTTTGAAAGGAAAGCGAGTATGAAGTTTAAACCAGATATGGCAGCTAGTATGTTTTCCCCATGCAAAATTCTTATTAGAAATTAGTCTCAGTTTCAACCAAAAATGAAGCTATCTTGCAACAAAGTTTCATGCAGTATTTTTTTCTTTTACAGTAATATTTTTGAAAACGAGAGACATGCATGGACTGATAGATTTTATCAGTAAAATTTTGACAAAATGGGAAACGTAAAGACTGACAGCAGATGGCATGTATGAACTGTAGGATTTTAATAGTAACATTTTGACAATAGGAGATAGCAAGGACTGTGATTTTAATAGTAACATTTTGACAATAAGAGAAGAGCAATGGACTAGGATTTTAATAGTAACATTTTGACAGTAGGAAATGAGCAAGGACTAGGATTTTAATAGTAATATTTTGACAGTAGAGATGTGTTTGAGCTGTAGAATTTTAATAGTAACATTTTTACAATAAGAGAAAAGTAAGGGACTAGGATTTTAATAGTAACATTTTGACAATAGGAGATGAGCAAGGGACTAGGATTTTAATAGTAACATTTTGACTGTAGGAAATGAGTAAGGACTAGGATTTTAATAGTAACATTTTGACAATAGAGCCATGTATGAACTGTAGGATTTTAATAGTAACATTTTTGACAGTAAGAGAAGAGCACAGGACTAGGATTTTAATAGTAACATTTTGACAATAGAAGAGCAAGGGCTAGGATTTTAATAGTAACATTTTGACAATAGAGACATGTATGAACTGTAGGATTTTAATAGTAACATTTTGGCAACAGCAGACATGTATGAACCATTGGATTTTAATAGTAACATTTTGACAATAAGAGATGAGCAAGGACAGTAGGATTTTAATAGTAACATTTTGACAGTAGGAGATGTGTGGACTGACAGGATTTTTTTCAAGTCTACCTTCATTTTCTCCAACCACTTTAGCATGGTGACATTCATATACTCCCTGTCGATCCGTCTATCTGTAATTCACTCTTCTAATAAACCGTTGAATAGAGATGCACCAAACTTGGTACATACGTTGCCCATGCATCTTCCATAGGATCCCAGAGAGGGGTCAAAGGTGTACAAAACTGCAGTTACATGGCATTTTTATACTCCAACAAAACAGTGGTAGGGGCAACTAGTTTTACCCATACCTATCCACCATACATCAATCTGTCACACTTTGGTTGCATTTTGTGTTTAGGTCGTTTCAGGCTCTGTGCTGGGGTATCTGTTTCATTAACACATTTAGGTTTGATGACAAAAAATTAAATTTACCCAGCTCTTATATATGCATGCAGATATAGTGCAAGGACAGATTTAACAGATTTTAGGTTTTTAACCTTCGATTCACAGTCCAGACAAGAGTGGGGATGGTGTGGCAGTAGGAGGGAGCTGGGATATATAATAAAAAGTGGTATATACATTGATAAGCCATTGAAATAGCTCTACTTTGCCTTTTTTAGGAGTGGGTGACATATGGGTAGCAGTAACAGTGTAGTTCTTCACATCAATTTCATGATCTTTTTATGAATTTTAAAGTTATATAACATGTTGTCAGAGCACATTTTGTAGGCTGGATGTAATGTGTTCAGATGTGGAGTGGGACTGCATGTAGTTTTATTAACATTTCTAGCAATACATTGCCTAATAGTCACTAGGTTATTGCTATTGCCTAATAAAGTCAGTCGGTTGTTGCTATTGATCATTCAGTCAAAAAATCCAGTATCCCATTTGTAAAGTGGATATACTGTACTCACGTAGAAGCACAACTGCAAACTGCACAGACTCGGATCTCTCATTGCATAATGCACTGGCTGATCAGGGTCAGCAGTTCGTTAGGAGTAATCAGTAGTACAGACAACATAGACCTGGTTCTGCAGGCACATAATGCTACAACAAAAGAGGGTCCGTGTTGTGTGCAGTCTTACTTATAAGCAAGTATAAATGACAAAATAAAACAAATTGTTCCTCTTGATAAGATAGTGGCAAATTCAAAATGTTGTTGCTATTTAGTATGAATAACATTAGCATAACTGTAAATACAAATTATAGTTTGCTTCTCACTATTTTGAGAACAAAATATGCTTAGTCAAAGAGCAGATTTATGTTTTTTCCTGTTATTTGTGACTTTTGTGAAAAATTTGCATCCTGCCAGCAGGTGGAATATGGTCTATATATATGCTCCCATTTTCATCAGAATAAAACTCCTTATTTAGAAGGTCATCATGGGTGGAAAAAAAAGGCTGATGTTGGGAAAAATACCACCTTTGGCAATGGACCCTCCAGACAGGAGATCATTTAATTTCTCCTCATTTGGAAGCCTCTTTCTTTGGCTCCTGGAGTTAGTTGGATGCAAGTCTTTTAATGAACAAAATTAGTTATGTTTTATTACAAAAGAAAAGCAGATACGATTTTTCTTTCAGGAATTTTACGATACCAAGTCGACTTCCAGAGCTTTAATCCAGAGCTAGATGCATTGGGAGAGGATTATGACCTTGATGATTATTGAGCAAGGTGATCATCTGCTCCAAACAGGCAAAGTTCAATGACGTGAGAGTGGCAAAAAATCTGATTTTAGTTGACTGCAATGATCTGCATCACCTTCTAAAGTCATTCAGTCTTATTCTTCAGCAGCTTTACCATTTTAATGCTCCCCCATTCAAGATTATTTATTCCATACACAGCACACCATTGATATTTAGCCACAAAAACATTTTGTAAAATAACTTATTCCTTGAGGGGAAGTGAATCAAAATTATTGCACATGTATGGATGGGTGAATTTGTAAATTCCTTAGAAAAGAAACTTTTCTACTTCATTTTGTGAATTTTCTTTTTTTAACTTTTAAAGTGTTGTACACATTCATTTTGGTTTATTATAATGAGACAAATTTGAAAAACACATTCATTATTCATGACATTTTTATTTCGTATGACAGATTTATTTCAGGAATTACAAAATTATTATTTCAGCAAGTATTTATCAATTTCTTCACAAGTGTATTTGAAGAATTATATGTTGTGTTGTGATTTTTCAATGAAGTTACTTGCCATAGATGAAGTCTAATCATGATGCATTTATCAATGTCCCTTACATGTTGATTAGAAAAATTTATTTGTAATGATTGCTTAATTCAAAAGAAGTTACCTGCCATGGCACAGTACCAAGTAAAACCTTAAATGCTCCTTTCAGCACACAACAAAAGTAATCTGTTCCAAACTGTTTCACAGTTTTTCACAATATATTCAGATCGTATACATTTGTTTCCTATTTTCACATCTTGCAAATACGTGTACTGTATTTTTGAATGACAAGACCACAACTCTATATGTCATAGATTAGGAAGCTTATGGGATGGCCTGTCGTCCATGATCTGTTAGCACATGTTTGTTATCACTACTCAAAAACTACTTGGAGGATTGCCATGAAACTTGATGCACACATTCATGTCAAGTTCAAGTTGATCCTCAGTGAAAATGTTGCCACTGGATCATCCAATATGGCTGCTACATTGTTCTTGAAAATCTTTTTCTTACTGCTGCTGAACAGATGGGTACATTGACACAGGGTTTTGACTAAAAGATTTGTTTTCTTGTTGGTCTTGAATAAAAATTGTGACAGTTGATATCCAGATGGCCACCATAGCAACCATCTTGAAAATTGTGTTGCTACTCCTCCTGAATGGAAAGTCATATCAAATGAGGTTTTCACCAGAAGAATGCTTAAGATGTCTGGTTGGTCCTAAACAAAAATAGTGCCAGTCTGATTTTTAGTATTGCTTCCATGGCAGCCAGCTTGAAAATCTTGTTATCAAATCTCACCACGAGAATTCTTGTACAGTTCATCCCAAATGAAAATGATGCCAATCTGATATACAAAATAACTGCCATCGTGACGGTCTTGACATTTTATCATGACTACTCCTGAATGTATGGTCATAATATGGAGTTTTCACAAAAAGACTTGTGATGTCCTGTTAGTACTAAATGATAGCTGTGGCGATGTTACATCCAGTAAGGGAGCCATAGCAGCTATCTTGAAATCTTGTTAATGCTACTCCAGAAGTTGGCATGGAATTTTAATCAAAAGGTGCCCTGTAATATCTAGTTGGTCCTAAATGAAAATGTGCCAATGAATGGTGACCATTTTGAAAATGTGGTCACTACTACTCTTAAGTGAATGGTCATATCAGTATGGAGTTTACATTAAAACACTTCTCTGTATATTTTGTTGATACTATACTAACATATAAAAAAAACTTCTTTCTTTCAATATAAAATTATTCCTTTATTAAAATGCTGCTGCTCTAACCTCCAAAATGTCCACCTTGATAATCTTATATGGATACTTCTCCTGAATGGTGGTCTTGTTGACATAAGGTTTACACTAAAACACTATTGCAGCAAGTTGTAGCTGTTCCTGAATGTAATTAATAATAAACTTGGCTCCAACATGGCACCATTGTGGTCATCTTGTACTGTCATGTGGCTTGCTAGCGTGATAGCACAAGCAAATTTGAACAGATTTTAAATTTAGTTTGTGGAACTTTTTTTAAAAACAATTATTATAGATTTAACTAAATTTAGCACTTGAGTATATCTTGACAATTTCTGAGACATGATATCTGGTTAATGGTCAATGGCCATAACAGATAACTTTATTCTGCACTTGCAATTTGTCTAAGAAACATGTTAAGATTATTTCATGTGCTGTTTTATTTTTCAATATGACACCAAAATGTTCTTATTTTCTATTTGAACCAAGGTTTAATCCAAATATATTACTTAGAATTTTGTACAAGATAACCAGCTGGAGAACATTATGCAATTTTGTTGGGTTTTTTAAAAAATGTGCTTTTATGGAGCATTAATAAACTCTTTGTTATCTACATGTATATAAACATGCATTTTTTTATATAAAAAAATTGCAATTTGTTCACATAGTTTTGCTGCAGACATTCTTTGCCTGGTAAAGTCTTCGCATTTCTGATGCATTGGTTCCCAAAATGTGAGATAAGTGCATCTTTAAACGGGTGTGAGGAGGTGTACATTTGAGTAAGCATAATTGTTAAGTATGTGTATGCCATCCCATGTGATTTAAGAATAAAAGGTATGAACTCTCGGTCTTTGCTTTCTGTTCATTTCGGGATACAAGTTTTTTGTCGTACCTACATTAGCACAAGGCAAACTGTACCTGTGTCAGTATCACTGTTTCATTGGCAATGGCACTAGTTTGTCAACTAGGCTCAATCAATATACATAGAAAACGATACAGATCAATATTATATGTGGATAATATAGACAGTCATTCTTTATTGTATCAGTTTAGTAAGACATTTTAAAATTCCAACAAATGCTCAACTTGTAATAAAAACATTATGTTCAATAAACAGAATAAATCAGTAAAACAGGTCTTTTTGTATGAATCTAAATAACACACTACAAGTAAACAGATTGACCTGTTCCAAGCTATGTCTGTTGTAGTTTTTTCTGCACAATGAATGGTGCAGCTGTCGTATACACTTGATTATAAGACTCAATCACATGTTCACACATACACCCCCACCCCCCTTTTCTTTTATGGCTGCAAAAAGCTAATTTATCTTTGGCCATGGGATGTACTTTGCAATCAAATATGTAATGGGTGACTTGTTGGAGAGTCATAGTTGAACTTGGGACAAATAAACGCTCCAAACTGGCTGGATAGTTACAGCTACATAGGAAAAATAAAGACAAAACCAGAATAAAATATAAAGATTATTGAGTGAAATATATCACAAATAACTTAACTTGTCCATCTATGTGTATTTAATTCTGTAATAAAATGGATAAATAGTGTTAACCATGTATGCATTTCTGGATGTGAATTGTGTCATGAAAACATGCAAGTATTTCAGTGATGTTATTTTGGTAGTTTGTTCATATATCAACAACTTTAGTTTCCAACGTTACCTGAAGATTTATGAAATATTTTGCATCACACTTTGATGACGATCCTGACATGAATAAATTTTCAGGTTTAAAAAAAAGATTATCGACTCATAAGCAAGCATATATGGTAGTTTGTTTCATAGAGCATGTAGGTGTAATATGGCTTAAGTTATAAGAAATGTTTTACAAGTAAATATGTTTGCATAGCATATATATGCATTGGGAGTTGAATACACCACTCCCTCACACACTGATAACATGTATTGGAAGTTGAATATTTTGATATACAGTGTATTGGAAGTGAACTGCAGGTATTCAATCCTAACAAGTTCAGATTGTTAAAGTTGTTACAGGGTCTATACAGTGATGATGCATCATCTGGTTCATAGGCAAGACGTCACATTTCGTGACAGGACGAATTAGTATGGTGGCTCAGCTTCTACACGTAATAATATACAAGTTATGCACAGAATCTTAAAAACTGGATGGCAAACATTTTTGGTATTGTTCATAAAACGCCTACTTGCATGAAAAGTCATTTGGCCAAATTCATAGTATAAAGCAAATTGGCTAATTGGTAGGGAAAAGGTTCTAATTTGTAATAGTTTATGAAAAGTGTCATTTGTATGTATACACAGTGTAGCAAAGAATTGGTATTTGAGTATTCACTCAGGTTTAATTTGCTGATGAAATTTGAAATTAGCTTTTGTCTTGTCATCTATTCATTCAGCCACATTTTGTGACTTTGTCACTATATTTGTTACATTCGTTTGCCTAAATGTGTGCCATACAGTTTAAGTGCTTTTCCAAGATATAAAATGACCATATTGACTCTTATAAATCGAGTCCAGTTGCAAACAACAGTAGATTTTCTGTTGCATAATCTGCACACACAGGTGGGTATATGCAGTGTGTTATATTTAATCAGTAGGGCAAACACAGACCCACAAGTCGCACCATTTCGCTAAACATCTGGCACCATTTTCTGTAAAAGTATAGACTGGTCTGCTAATTAACTAGCTTTTTGATGTAATGAATCTGAGGAAAAGATCATATTTGAAGAAACCCATCTGTTTTCTTGGATGGGTCATATACAGTTGCTTTAAATAGCAATTAAGGAAAGTAATATTAGGCTATTCTTACACAGCAGTCACCTTTTCAAGAATATTCTCACATTTATAGACCATTCCGGTGGCCTAGTAGTTAGAGCATCTGCCTCTGATGCAGTAAGCCATGGATTCAAACCCTGGCCGAGTCATACCAAAGACTTATAAAATGGTGCTAGCAGCTGCCTCACTAGGCATTCAGCATTAAGATGTTAGTGTTAGGACTGGTCTGCCTGGTGTCGGGATAATGTGACTGGGTGGGACCTGATGCTACATGTCTGCTCCTATAATTTTGGTGGAAGTGGATGACACCTGCTCTTGCATATTTAGTGGATTGCTGTGAAACTTAAATCAATATCAGATATGCAGGATGACCAGTCATTTCACTCCTGATGAACAGAGAAGTGTATTGACATGGGGTTTTCAATTAAAGACTTCTTGTGATGTCTAGTTGATCCTAGATGCAAATGATGCTGCACAGACAACTTATTGGTACTTCTGAATGGATACCAACAGGAGTTTTCACTTAATAATTTCTAGTGATGTCCAGCAGGTCCTAAATGAAAATTGTCTGTTGTTATTCCTCTTAAATGTTGCATCCTGGACATAACTTTGCTGCAGATTCTATTTTGAAAAATTTATTGCTACTCTTCCTCTATGTAAAGTCATAACAACATGAGCTTCTCACAGAAAGATTTCTTATGAGGTCTAGTTGGTAGTGAATTAAAACTGCAGACAATCTAACATCCAATATGGCTACCATGGGAGTTGTCTAGAAAATCTAGTTTTTTCTCAGTAACAATAAGATATATCAACATGGGAATTTTACTGGGAAGACTTCTTATAATGTCTAGTTGGTCCTAAATGAAACTGGTGCCAATCAAACTCCAATATAGCCACCACAATAGCAATCTTGAAAATCTTATCACTATTCCAAGAGAGTCATATTCTTAGATAGTCATACTGACATTGGGTTTTCACCAGAAAACTTTGTGACATCATGTCGGTCCTAAAGAAAAGTGGTACTGATTTGACATTCACTATGGCTGATATCTTGAAAAAAACATGTTATTGCTACTCTTTCTAAATGGAAAGACATATTGACTTCAGGTTTCCACAAGTCTCCTAATGATGACCGATTACCCCTAGATGAAAAGGTGCTGATCTGACAGCCAATATGGACACCACAGCAGCAGTCTTGAGAATCAAATCGTTACACATCTGAAATGGGAAGTCTCACAGACAGGATTTTCACCAGAAGACTTACTATGATTGTCTAGTTGGGCAAAAATGAAAATTATGCAGAGCTGACATCTTATGGAAATTCTTGTTATTGCTACTCAATAGATGGCCATATTCAGACAGGGTTTTCACTAAGGATATAAAGTCGAGTTGGTTACCATGAAAAATTTTGTACCACATTTTTTAACATACAGCAATACATACCACAGTATACTGCAGACCAACAATTTACATTTTCTGGGGCAGGGGTTTGGGATTTTTAACAAAATTTCAAGCTCTCAAATACTGGAGGTAAATATAAGATCTTTCTCCTATTTATAGTAAAGTAACACCATACTATATTCATTATTTTATCTTGTGAGAAAAGAAAATAAACATAATGTCTCTAACGAAAAATTGCAGCCCATCCCCATTAAATGGTCAGTACCATGTTGTAAATGAATTTGTTATGTGTTAATTGTGGTATAACCTGTCGTCTAAACATTGTAACTAAAGTGGGATGATTAAGTTTACTCCATAACTGACACCCTTTAAAAGATTGTGACATTAGAGAGCTTACTGATAAAGATAGGAAGTGTGGACACTGAAGCCTACAATTTATAGCTTATATGATGATACCCTGTGAAAGGCTGTGCTGACACTCGAGTGCTTCTTGATAAAAATGGGAGTGTGTGTGGTTCATTTTGATTTTTAACGTAGCTTAAACAATTTTTCAGTCATATTGCTACCATGTCTGCATTGTGGCAGTTTAAGTGATGTCTAGCACTAGGGCATCATGTCCCACCCAGTCACATTATCCTGACAACAGGCCAACCAGTCTTAACGCTAACCTCTTAATGCTGAATGCCTAGTGAGGCAGCTGTTAGTACCACTTTTTATAAGTCTCTGCTATGACCCGACCGAGGTTGGAACCCATGACCTCCCACTTCCGAGGTGGGACGCTATAACCACTTAGGCCACTGTAGTGGTAGAAAAAAATTGGAAGTTTCTCCACTGAAGCCTATAATTTACTATGTACAATTTTGAAATAACAGGCAGGGAAGTTTTGAGCAGATGCCAACACTATGGCAAGATAATTTTCACAGAAAGAAAGTAAACGTAATACAGACTGACTCATCAAATGAGAAAATATTTTGTGGACTAGAGAAATTATGTAAAATTTAAACAGAAGACGACTACTCTCCTGAACGTCTTAGGCTGAGTCTCAGTCCTGTAAAGGAGTATATGTGCTTAGCACATTAGCATATGCAAATAAATAGCTTTAAAATAAGACATTTTTTTCTTCCTTAATCATAAATTCCCCCAAAAGTTGAATTTGGTCCAAATATGTTTTGCAATATCCCATTCTGCAGCAATGTTGGCATACATGACACGTGCCAAACGTTTGACAAGAGGTCCATAATTATAATTATACATGTACTTGTAATATTTGAAACTGATTTGTGACAAACACAGCTATTGTAAATAATAAGTTTTGGAATTGTTTTTCCAGGAAATATAAAAGATGTGCCTTTATTGTCATTGAATTCGTAACAAGATTATTTGGGAATTTCCATAGATTCCTTACTCATGAAAGTACCAGTAAAAACAGTACCATGGTGCATAACACCCAAGCAAATAAGCAGTCAGATGGTATGTGGTAATACTGGACCTTTTTTTCATAGTGTCTAGTTGGTCTTAAATGATGCCAACCTTGTATCTAACCTGGTCACCACAGTGGCTGATTTGAAAATCTTGTCAGGGAAAGTTTCAACACTCAGCAGTTTGAAAGAAGAAAAGGGTTTATCTTGAATTTCTGTAAATTCTTTGTGGTCAGTAGGGATACTTGTTTAAATTATTATTGGACATCTGTATAATTTTCAATGTTTTAACATTAAAAGTTCTGCTATTTCACACAGAAGCACTTTGGAAGAATTACCACACAGGTGTTACTCAGTCAATTTAATAGCAGAAGGACAAGGTGGGATTGACTACTAGGCAAGGTTTTTTCAAAGAAAGTACATGGTTAATATTATCAGACTGGATAATTACTGTGATTGGACAACTAGATGCATTGGATAAACTATTTGGCATATAAACATTATGATAACAAAGAACAAAATTATTAAACTTTTAAAAATTTTTAAAATGTATATGCCCTAATATGTCCTTGTAATTCAACTCTAAGCAAGCTTGAAAATGTTTAGATTTGTACCTTTCAAATGTGTTCAATTTTATGGGTGGTTAAGGTGCATCAAACTATACAGAGAAACTGCAGGTAAAGGATACATGCTTGGCAGACCAAGCTAAATAAAGACGAACCCAAAAGTTTTTCTAGTACTACTGCAGAAGACCAGTAGTCATTGGGGTCGTTTTTCGCAGTGAACTTATTTCATGGTGACATTTAATTTAAATTTACATATTGATAAAGATCAGTAAGAAATTCTACATACTAAATGCAGGGACAATTTTTAATACCTGTGTACATATACTGCATAGTTTTGACCTTGTTGGATTAGCAGTGGTGTAAACTACTGGTACGATACACTTGCTTCTACGTCCAGTTGCAAACTGTACAGACGGAGATCTGCCATCATACAATGTGCCTGTAGATCTGGGTCTGTGCAGTTTATTAGGAGTAATCAGTACAACAAAAGCATAGACCCTGATCTGCAGGTGCATTATGTTACGGCAGATCAGGTTCTTTATTGTTTGCAGTTTGACTTGTTACCGAGTACATACAGTAAATATTACAAATGTAGTGAGTTTTTGTAAAAGGTTAAAGCAGCAACAAGAGCTGTTGGGAGGACACCATGTCATCACATCTCCAGGAAAAGTTGTATCTAACCACTAAGTGTCAGAAATAATAAAATACAAAATTTAACTGATCTCAAATTTGTAAATTTACATCACAATGTCCCAAGTTTGGGTCAGTGGGGGAATTCTTATGGAAATGCATCCCATCAATGAAGTTTATCCTGCTATGGTTAGTGGCACTATAACTTGCCAGTCTAATATGAAGATGAACACCAGTATCAAATCATGGTCAACTGACATGTTATTCACCAAGCAAACTGGAGCCTTCCTACTGCTAAAGAGAAAAGTGGCATTCAGAATGTATTTATTTGGATAACTCTTCCTCCTCATTTTATCAGATAAGCTACTGAAATACTTAACTTCATTGGTGCCTGCAAATATGTTTTTTTTAATTAAAATGTAAACAAGTTGGTGAAGCACAAATGTAGGCCACAGATACCATGTTTTTAAGACAGTGGTGTAGTAATGCAAGATGCAGATTTTTTAACAAATGGGTTATGTTCTAGTAACATGATGGGACTCTTTGTTGAAGTTGGCAGTGGTCATCCTGAACAAACGTTATTGACATTTTCATCGGATTACAAATCAAAAGGTTAATGCTTAATAATTTGCAATATATTTTAAGTTTTATTATAATCTTCATTACAGTTCTTTTACTGAAGATGAACAAGAGCACTTTAAAAATAAACACCCTATCATAAAAGTATAATAGATGATATAACAATTTCCCCAAAACTTTAATACGACACTGATGTTCAGAAATAAATATAACAATAAAAAAAAGATATCACATCAGTTACAAACATATTCAAGTTTAAACATATCAGGGGAAATAACCTTGGTCAATCAATAATATTCACGAGTTCTATGAGAGTTTTAATTATTTAAATGATCTTTTACAAAACAAAGAAAAGGTAATTTTGCTGCAGTTTTTAAACAGATGGAAGTTGGTGCTGCACATTCTGAGAGTTAATTCGATAATTGTATCAGCAATGAATACTGAAATTAAAAGTTGAGAAAAAATTAAAATTGCTTCATATCTCGTCATCCTATCTGATTGACCTTATTCACGTTGCCAGACAAATTTTAAATGTGTTATAACTTACAAGATATTAACATTGGTGATTTTTCTCATTTCTCTAGTAACCTTAAAATTCTTTTTAAAAACTTTAACTTCTAAATTTTTCCTTCTATATAAGTACAGTTAAAGAAAATTTGTAATATCTTACATTGTTCCTTGTTCCTCATTTGTGATCCAGTCAAAATCTGGAAAAGGTAGTAAGTTTTGTGATGAGTTGTCAACCCTGAAAATCTTTGCACATGACTTCAGAACTACTTAACAGATCATGATCAAAGTTTCATTGCTGTTTATATTTAGATGTCCATTTAATTTTCATAATGTTTATTTCTAAACTTCAGTGTCACTCATAGATGCCAGGGTGACTGCATGTTTCCTATGTATTTCAAAAGTGAAAGTAAAATCAAAGCTACTCAAAGACTCAAACTGACTCTGTAAGTTGAAGCTATTTTAATTGATTTAACATAACTTGTGCACTACATAATAACTATAAAACAATGAACACGGATTGACACACTGAACATTCTTATTAAATTCATGTGCAAATTTTATAACATACATGTAGTTGCCATAAATTCATATTGCCCAATTATGCAGTTGCTAAAGACATGGGCATCAACTCCTTATATACATTAAACAATTAGAAAAATAGTGTTAGGTCAGCTTCCTTGGAGTGGGTTACCTTCCCCTTCCTAGGATAATCACTGCCACAATGCAAAAAAAATTTGAATTTCTTTTTGACACCTTTATGACACATAATTTAGGCTGTATTTACTTGGATCTTTTTGGTGCAGAATCTGGTGATTTTGCATAAGATGCTAGAAGAAGGCTCATATCATTCTTTAAGTGATGGAACACAAGGCCAAATTGATGTTACAAGGTAGAACAAAAGCAATCATCATAACTGTACCAATGAGCCTATACACATACTCTGGATCTTTTAATATCATTTTTGATGAAATTTAAATTCACTTATTGGGGACAAAATAGTAACCAGTCACAGTTTTTGTGTAAATCCATGGAGACAAAAAGACTTGGGCTTAGATGACCTATGGGTCAAAACATTGTTTAAAAAGTGATATACTGTATTTTGAAAGAGTGCAAGCTGTGAAAAGCATGATGTTATACATATTCAAAACTATGGTTTTGTAATTACTTTCCTATAATTTAGTATTTAATCAAATCTTCATACACTGCATCTTCAATTCTTCATAAAAGATACTTGTTAATCACTTGAAAAAAATGTTTCCTAAAATTCTGGGCACTGATTAACTCACTGTATAAGAATAAAAGGACCCCTTTATGTACAAGAGTGTATATGTATCCATGTTATTATCACTACCCCTGAGATAAAAATCCCAATCTGACCAAGTTTTTCATTTAAAAGACTAAGATGTACTGAATGCACATTTCATGAAATTAATGTGCATACAATGATGTACCCTCCCAGTTCCCTACAAGTGTAAAGACTTTCACTGAAAATACCCTTGTGTCCAGCACTAAACTTCCATACTACTGATACTAGTACCACGTGGCTGAGCACTTATACACTACTTAATGCAACACCTTTTTCCATGGTAACAAAAAACTGAATGCCTGAAACTCCAAGGATCAAAAGGCACTTCTATACAACTTGATGTGTACCAAGTTAAGCCAAGATATATTGAATGGTTTGAAGTTTATGCTTTGAAAATGAAAATGTTATCAGTGATGACTGAATCCTCCATATTACATATGGGGCGGAGGGGAGATAAAAAATATATAAATATTCCAAAAATGTATTTTATTAAAAGAAAGAAAAGGTAAGCAGACTGTTTCCTTCCATATTATAGCCAGTTTACAGATATTATTTATTTCTGCATAATGCATACCCAAGTTGTGAACAGTTTCAAACAATCGGTATGTATCCTGATCTGCCAGCACAGACCCGAGGATGTTGCTAACAGTTTGGTGCACGTTGGTCCCCCACTCTAAAGTACTTCAATATAACATGGTCCCTGACATAACACAGGTATGATCATGGACCTATTTTAAAGTGACTCTGTATAACATGGTTCCTGGCATAAAACAGGTATGGTCATGGACCCATTATAAAACACCTCAGTATAACAGGGTCCCTGACAACACATGTATGGTCATGGACCCATTATAAAGTGACCCTGTGTAACATCGTTCCTGATGTAACATTGGTATGGTCAAGGACGCATTACAAAACACCTCCATATAACAGGGTCCCTGACATAACACATGTACGGTCATGGACCCATTATAAAGTGTCTTTGTATAAATTGGTTCCTGACATAACACAGGTATGGTAATGTAGCCATTAAAAATACCTCAATATAACAGGTTCTCAGACATAAAACAAGTATGGTCATGGACCCATTATAAAATTTCTCAATATAACATGGTCTCTGACATAACACAGGTATGGTCATGGATCCATTATACTAGTTGAATTGTACCTAATACAAAGCAACCTCAACTACATCATAGACCTTTTTAATGGTTTCCTTCCACGTTTGTTTGGTTTGGTTCACAGCAACACAAGCAGGTTATTTAGCACCAAGACAAAATTGAACTCGAGTGCCTTGCACATGGAAACACCATGGTAGCTGACCCAGGTTGATCCAATGGTAGGATTTAATCCAGCCCCCTTTTCATCACATGTCTGGCATGCTAACAACTAAGGTACCGTAGTTTCTATCCTTTAACAAGATTATAGATGGGCCCCAGGTGTCCAAGTGGTCTAAGGCACCTGCCTTCACACATCTCAGCTCGGTGTGAGTTCAAGTCTCAGTTTGACCAATGTTTGTGAGAAAGCTTGCTAGTAGCTTCCTGTAGGTTTGTTGGTTCTTCCTCCACCAAATAAACTCTCTGCCATGTATAGCCTATCATGTGCTGAATAATGGCTTCAAACCCACAAAACATAATCCAAAAGCTTAATAGGTTCTGCTGCAGGGTTTCTGAAGCAATGCAAGAGTGTGTTTGCTCTACATGTTAACTCTAAAAAGGTTGAGAAAGTTAACATACATTTACACATTTGTCACCAAATTGGATTGATATAGTTCTGAGCATGACTGGGAAAACTATGTGCTGTCTGACACAGACAGTATATGAAAATGACTGCTTCTGTATGCTGGGGAAATTTACCCGAAATAGCAAAAGTACACTAACTTTTCCTGTCAAGAAATATATAAGGGAATTTTCAAAGTGTAGGCATTAATATTTTCTGAATGTGCACTTATAAAATTTTTGAAGTATCAAACACATCAACAAAAATAATCTGCTTCTTTTGTTCATTTTCTTAACAATATTTTACTTCTCAAGTTCAGGAACTGAATATAGCGATGCAAAGCTAGCATCCTCTCCAAGAAAATGTTTGAAGTAAAGCTACCTATGTAGTCTCGAACCCAAACCATCTCCATCATCATTCAGACATTAAAAAAATGAAAATGAGATTCTTTAAACCTAGCCTAAAATATACAGTTAACTAGTGGGAAAAAGCTGTGTCATGCTGTTTCTTTTCATTCTGAACCATGCGCAAAAATACGAAACTCAGAAGTGGAACCACAATAAGGGACCACTGTATGTAAGTTAATATGGAAGGAGCAAGCAGCAGCAAAGCACATTTGGTCGTTATTAATACGAAACATAACGGTTCCTAATTAAATCAAAGATTCAACAAGACTCACAGATAAACTAAAACAAGTACAGTGAATCATTTTAATCTTCGAGTCATATAATCTACATGGATTTGAGTAAAGGTGATATGTTTATTTTAATGTTATAGTACAAAAAGAAACCAGCCATAGGAGATACCTCGGCTCTCTCTAATAGATACCATTTATATCTATAATCCTCATAAATTTAGTAACAAACTTCAACTGTGTACAATGGACACTTAACAACAAAGGACAAATGTGTGCAGTCTTGGAGCATGCAATAATGACAATTATCAATAAACATATGGGCTTTCATAAATGAACCACACGCACTCACCCACCCAACCCACACATGCTTACCATACATATTTTGCAAAACCACCACACATTTATGGAAAAAAATCTTCTGCATTTTTAGAAATCTATAAAGACCTTTCCAGAAACAGCACACAGAAATGAGATGCTTGTGATATTTTTACATGGTTCATCCTGACTGGTACAATTTATTTTGCAGAAGTATGATGACAAGAAAATTAAGATGTAATTGCAAAGTTTCAAAAATATGAAGTTTAACAATTCATTTTTAAACTTTAAAAATATGTGACCTTGGATTATTCTTATGTATTTTTTAAACTATGAAAAAAATTACATAATGTAGACAAATGTAGTCAGCATATATATACAAAAATTCAAAGCAAATCATTCCCGAGATATTTTTCACAACTTTTGAAGTTTTCAAGGGTTTCTAAATGTTTTCAGGGAGTATTATGGAAATTAAACCTTTTACACATGTCACTTTCTTAAATACCATTTGTTTTGTGCCATTATTTAACTTACCAAATTTTATATAAAAAAAAGTTTAAGGTGGTTTCAGGTTTTCATTTATATTTTCTAAATCCCTTGAAAGATTGTAATCAGACTTGGGATGAATCATTATGAAACTTTATTTCTATGACATATTGGCTGACCCCTTTAACCTTGGGGTCAAGGTTATAGTGATAGAAAATTGGCTCCAAGATTTTGGTTGAAGTCCATTTTTTTTCTTCATTTGCCTCTATTTCCTAAGCCCTTGGTAGATTAGAAAATATGTGTCAAGGTTTCAAGTTTGTTTCTGTTTTTTAAATTTGCCTACATTTCCTAAACTCCATGATGGATTCTCACCAGTCTTAGTGTAATTCATTATGAATCTAAGACGATTCATTCTTAGGGTCAAGGTTACAGTCAGAAAATATATATTGTACTTTTAGTTGAAGAGTGTGTGATTTGGATTTTTAATGTAGCTTTACCAATTTTTCAGTCATATTGCTACGATGTCTGCAATGTGGCAGTTTATAGTGATGTCAAGCACTGCAGCATCGTGCCACAGACACGTAGCATGATGTCCCACCGAGTCACATTATCCTGACACCAGGCCGACCAGTTCTAACACTAACCTATTAATGCTGAGCAAGGCAGCTGTTAGTACCATTTTTGTAAGTCTTTGGTATGACTTGGCCTGGGTTCAAACCCGCAACCTCCCACATCCGAGGCGGATGCTCTAACCACTAGGCCACTGTAACAGTCTTTAGATGAAGAAACATTGTGGCAAAGATCTGATTCAATCTGTTTCATTTGCTTACATTTCCTAAGCCCTTAATAGATTTTCTTCATACTTGGAGGAGTTATTATAGAGATATGACATATCATTCTGCAACATGCTAGCTCAACCTTTTGACCTTGGGGTCAAAGCTTTATATTGTACTACAAGGCTTTGATTATGGCTCAACATGCAGGCTCTGACCTCATTAGTTATTATTTTCAAACAGTAGAAAAGAAAGGTAAATTCCAAATGGGAAAGTGATACATTTTTATTCAGTTTTAATGTTCTGTATTCACTCTGGCAAATCCAGTAAGTTTGGAGTAAAATTCAAGATGTTTGAACAAATTTCCTTAGTTTTCAAGGATAAAATCAACTTTTGTGAAATTCAAAAAGTTTTCAAGGCAACCTCTCAAATTCAAGCAATTTTCAAGGTTGAACCGTGTAAATTCTCCATTACCCAAGTTCCTGCAAAATAATTTTGACAACACAAGCTGAATGAACAAGAGCAGACTAAAACAGGTAAACAAAAAATCATTACCCAAGTTCCTGCAAAATAATTCTGATAACACAGGTTGAATGAACAACAGCAGATTAAAACAGGTAAACAAAACATCAAATAGCATAACAACTAATCATAACAGTTATATTACATATAGAGTTGAACATAAAATATTCTACAGCATTTCTCTGTACATGCTTCAAAGAAAGATACAGGGATAAGGGGCCAATTGTCCCTTGATATTTCTAAAGGGGACAGGCCATATGTTTTGATGGGCTAATATTTGGCATGGTAACTGTTTTTTGTATAATTTTTTCAAATTTTTGTGTGAAATGTATAATATTTAATGGAAATAAAGAACCATTAAAAACTGAACTTCATTTTGCTACAAGTCTTTGTGTGAGATCATCTGCATTCCTCCTACATTCAGTAAAAAGAAAAATCCACCAATTAATTAACAGCAAAACCAGATGTTTCGGATGGATAACCTTTCAAAGATAGCTGGGTCTAATGTAGAAAAGTTAAAGTTTCTCCAAAATTTATATCAAATCAAATGAATGTTTTAGTTTATTCCCAGCCAGTAACAAATATGCTGTAGACATTAATACTGCTGATGTATTCTTTTTAATTTCATGTTTGGAACAGCAACCTGATTTGGTTTTACAAAGGAAACATCTACAGTGTGACAATTTCAAAGTTACCAAGCTTTGTTGGACTGTCTTTATTATGTGCAAGTCAAAGAACACAAACTTTGACTTGGACAACATTCCTATCATGACTACAGCAAACCAAGATGTCTTTACATCTGACATATTTACCAGTCAAATTTCTTTCCAGAAGTTCATTTTTTTGGCAGTTCTTAAGGTGGACAAGATGCAATGAAAAGCCTTTTTAAATAATTTCAGAATAATAATACCATCTTAATTTATTAAGAGATTATCAGTAAACAGCTTGTCAACATGTGTGAATCGCCTACTGATGTAGTTTGGTGCAACTTATTTTTTATTTCTCTGTTAACATTTATTTCACTGTTAACTACACAGTTGCTAACACATGCTGTTGTAACAAGTCATGCTAAAGAGTCAGTCTGTCAGTAAATACTCACCTATTTATTGCATATCACTGGTAATGGGCTGAAATCACAAACACCAGATAAAAAATGAACAAGTACATATCACTGGTAATGAGCTGATATCACAAATACCAGATGTACAATGTGTGTGCTGATTATTTTGATACTGTACCATTAGTTTGCATCTTTCATATTGGAGTGGGTCATCCATAAACTTTCTTGGGGCTGCAGGTGGCCGAGTTGTCTAAGTCACTTTACAGATCACTCACACATCTCACATCTGTCTGCGTGGGATTGAGCCTCGGCTTGGCCAATGTTGGTTTGTGAGAAGGCTTGCTAGTAGCTTCCCATGGGTTGATGGTTCTTTCGTGGTTCTTCCTCCACCAAATATACTGGCTACCATGTATGCTGAAACAGAGTGTTAAACCCACAATCTGACACCCCCCACCCCAATTTCTTGTGCAACAGGAACAAAAAAGCTGCATAGATTAAACCTTATATGTACAGTGTATATGCACATATACAAATCTGAAAATGTTACTTTTTTTAACTTGCAGTATCTTCATTTTCCATACAACATTTGGCAACATGGTAAGTATATGAAGAAGTTGAAGCATACTCTTTGCCACAGTTAATACAACGATATTGTACTTTTTTCTTGTGGGTTTTAATATGAGAATACAGAGATGCCCTTTTCTGGAATACTTTTCCACAAAACTCACAGGCTATACTCTCTTCTGATTTCTTTTTCTGGTGAATCTTCAAGTGTTCCTGCAAAAGGTTCTTAGACTGGTAATCTCGATTACAAATGTTGCAGGAAAAAGGCTTCTCCTCTTGGTGTCGATCCATGTGCAGTTTGAGACCACTGTTTGACTGGTATACTTTTCCACAAATATCACAAATAAACTTTGACTGCACATCTTCTTTCATTACTTCATTTGCTTCTTCAATCTTGCTGACTTGTAAAAGTTTTGTATGTGAAACTCGATGTGTCATCCATGCTGCTCGATGATGGAAACTTTTCTTACAGATTGTACATTCATATGATGTCACACCACTGTGCTTTAGTTCATGAATTTTTCTATTGCTTCCTGTTGTAAATCCCTGATTACAGAATCTACATTTATAAGGTTTTTCCCCAGTGTGGGTTAACTTGTGTGTCATCAAGTGTCCCTTCTGAATGAAACTCTGCTGACATATGTCACACACAAATTGTCGATTGTTGGAGTGAATATTAATATGTCTCTCTAGCTCTGAAGAGCGACTGAACCCTTTTGAACACTGTGGACATTTAAAGGCTCTGTCATCATCTGGAATATGTCGCTTCTTGTGAAGATTTAGGTATTTTACTTTTGCAAATGATTTTCCACAAACGTTGCACTTGAAGGATTTTGTCCCAATTTGGGATTTTGAGGAGGAGGCAGTTTTCTTTATAATGGGTGGTTGTGATGGTCCTTCCTCATCTCCTCCTTCTGCCAGGTTATCAAGAAAGTCTGACCCTGTGATGAGTGGCACGACCCCACCACTGGTCTCCTGTTTTTCCAGCTTATCCACCATGTCTAGGAAACAAGTGACATCTTGCATGTGTTTCTCTGTTGCCTGATTTTGCAATTTTGTTGACTGCAGATAAGTATCTTTCTGTGTATGGTTTTTTTCTGATGCTGTGGTCAATGTGTATGAGTGTTCTATCCCTGACAAGAAAATCTCTCCACTGGCACTGATCTGATTTGATGAGGATATCACACACTCCCCGTCCACCATCATAGCAGCACTGATGACCTCTTGATCCAATGGACCTGTATTGTTTGATGGAGTTTCTGTAATGCAGACATAAACTGTATTTCCTTCATCATCGATATAAGAGTAACTACTTGTTAGAACATTCTTTGTATAACCCTGACCAGACAACGACAGTGACAGCATGTCTTCAGAAGGAACAGAATCTGCAGTATTTGCGTCTGGATCTGAATAAATAACATTCAAATCTTGTGTCTTTGTTCTGGACTGATCTTCAGGAAGACTCTTAGCATCGCCTTCCTCTTGAACCAATTGAACATTATCTTTCTCAATCCCAAATTCCACTGGAACTTGTTCCCTAGCATTATCTCTCTGAGTCTGAGCAGTTTCCATACTTCCTGAGGTATGTAATCCCAAAATCTCAGTCTGAGTATGAGCATCAGTTTCCCTACTTCCTAAGGTATGTAGTCCCAAAATCTCAGTCTGAGTATGAACATCTACCTCTACCACAATATCCTCTAAATATACTCCAGGAACTGCATTTACTGACCCTGTATCTATACCTTTGTCTTGACTCAAACTGGAGGCTCTGACAAACTTTTCTCCTTCCTCTCCAGCAGATACATTGTGTACAACAACCATCTGAGATGTACATGAATCATCTACCTCCATGGGTGAAATGTTTTTACTAACATAATTTTCACAGTCTGCAGGTGCATCAATGCCAGAGCTATTTTCATTGGCACCATGGATTAGTGTGTAGGTTGTTTTTTTCTTTAGGATGTCAGTGAGATACTCCTCATCAGCATCTAGGATTAGCAAGTGTTCATCTCCCTCTTCTCTGATATACCTAAAGCCAATTTCTTCCTCCAACACTCCTGTTGTACTCAATTCCAAAAAGGAGCCGGTTAGGGACGGCACCACTTCCTCTTGCAGTCTATCTGTTATAACATTATACCCTTGCTGCGTATCAGCATTTACTGTTTCTTTATTACTGTTCTCCTTATTCAATTCATAAGACTCTCCTCCAACCAATGTTTCAGGTATCCCTGTGTCCACAACAGGATTTCCATCTTTTGTCCCAGGAGTTGCGTCCAAAATTTCCACAGTATTTTCTGGTTCCATGATCTCACTCTTTTTGCTGTTTGTTTGGTTGGTTTCTTTTTTATATGCATCCTCATAGTCTTCCTCTAGGAAATGGTTACATCTGACTTTGTGGTAATAGAGACTTGTAAAGCAGGTAAAGTTCTGATCACACAATTTGCATGGGAAAGGACGCTGAAGTATGTGTGTATCAAGGTGCTTTGCCAGACCAGAATTGAAATTAAACTTCTGGAAGCAGATATGACATGCCACAGCTCCATCCTTAAAATAATTTGACAAATGGCGAGTGAGGCTGCCTCTGTCAACAAACTTCTGATGACACTGAGGACATTCATAGGGTTTGATTTTGCTGTGTCTCTGCACATGAGCAGAAAGGGCTCCTCGTACCTTAAACTGCATCCCACATATCTGGCATTTTTCACACCGCTCCTTTTTGTGACTCTTGAAGTGATCCTGCAAATGGTTGGACTGTTTAAAACGCTTTGAGCAAATTTTGCATTGATAAGGTCGAATATCAGTATGAACTCGGGCATGGTTCTTAAACTCGTTCATCAAAACAAATCCAGCACCACAAACCTTGCATCGAAGAGGTTTGTGCTCATCTCTGATATGGTAACGACGAATATGAAGATTGCAGTACTTCACTTTCCGAAACCTTTTGCCACAGAGAATACACTTGTGAGGGAGACCATCAGAGCATGATCTCTCTTCAATACGATAACGTCTACAGATATCTCTCAACTGGTTGATACCTCTGTCAGTAGACGTCAGTGGGATAAAGCGTTTATTCTCCTCTTCATTGTCTTTATCCAATACTGAATTCTGCTTGGATGACTCGTCATCTTTATCAGCCACACTTTGTTTCCTAAGCTCCTCATGTTTAACATGAAGTAAGTGTTTATGATAAACTTTAGCAGACTGAAAAGTCTGGGAACAATGGTTGCACTTTAATTCTTTGCCATCTTGATGAGTCCTTGAAAGGTGTTTCTTCAAGCCACCTCGACTTTTGAGGACCAGCCCACATATGTGGCAAACCAAAGTCTTGGAATACTTCTGAACTGCCTGAGCATCAAATATCTCTGGGTGCTTGTGCATCTGATGGCGTTTTAGTGAATTTCTACCTGCCAAACTGAAACATAAAGAAATAAATACTATAAACAACCTTGGTCAACATTTATGTTGATTCTCCATATTATTCATTAACAAGTGGCCCAAGTGGGCCTGAGATTACTCACCTGACTGATATCTAGCAAAAAGTCAATTACAAGGATAGTTAACCAAGAAATCTAGGTTTCGTTTCATGCTTTCTGACATTAAAAAGGTTTCTTCTATTTTTAGTAATGGCAGGCATATTTGCTAGTGGATTGACATTATATGAACAAAATTTGAAAAGCCTTTATCCCAGAATGATTTTCATTGTCATGTAATCAAATTCTCTTTGGCCATTTTTTAAATTTTTTTAAAGTAATGGTAGCTATGATTTTGTGGTTCTGCAATATCACTAAATTTGAAAAAGGCATTCATACTAGGATTTTTCTGTCAAGCTTGTTCAAATTCTGTTCAGCCGGTTTTGATATAAAAAAAAATATAGTTTCGAGGTTGGATGTGTATGTTTTGAAAAGTGGCCATATCTGATGTCAGATTTGTATGAACCTGAAAAGTCTTGAGCCAAGCTTTCTTTCAAACGTCTGCCAAATTCTGTTTAGTAGTTTTGAGCAAAAGTTGTTTTAAGGATATTTCTCTTTTTCGTAATGGCATACATTATACAAGTTTGAATAGCATCTATGCCAGGATAGCTTCTATCAAAACTGGTCCAATTCTGTCATGCGGAGCTTAAGTAGAAGTTTAAAGGTCAAATATGTACTGGGGGGAGGGCTAATTTTAATTATGTAATACTTACACCAGCCACTATTGTTCAGCTTACTCTTTTCACAATGAATAAACCTCGTTCACGTTAGATGCATCATCCTCCTGTTCTAGAAATTCATAAAACATGTTCACTGACCCAGTCTGACTTGCCATCATTGGCCCATGTGTAGTGTGCATCCTCATTCTTTTCTAGGACCATGACTAATGAAGGGCATCCAAGTGGAGTTGGAGGAGGGCATCTAATATTGACAGGTAAGTATTACACAATTAAAAAGTTTAAACACGCCCCCACTACATCTTAATTATCAGTAATACATATATGACACTATTGTTTAGTTGAATTTGTCAGTAATGAGGGAGGATGATGGACTGTAAGGGAGTAAAAAGTGAAAAAAATTACTCTCCTTGTATAGCCACTTATCTGCTCTTTCTAACAGGTAGCAGTCCTGGTCACTGTTTGTTCAGTAACAATTGAACCAAGACAAAAATTAACTTGGCTATGGTTTGATAAGAACTGAAGGTAATAAGAAAAGGTATGCGATTGCCAAAATATAGCCCTGACTGAGAGGTTTCTCTGAGTGAAAGACCAATAATCTCTCTTGATGGTTTGAGCAAATTCTATCTAGAGATGGTGGATGCTGAAATATCAGCTGAGCCCCTTAAGGGGAGCAAACCTTTGAGTATCTTTCATTCTCATTTAGCACTGCTAAATAGAACTTAAGTGCCCTTACTGGGCAAAAATGTCTATCCCCTGCACACAAGTGACTGAGACCATGGATCTCTATCAGGGATGGAAGAACTCGTGAAAAGTCTTTTCTTTTGCAATGAGACCTGGCTGACATAACCAGGGAAACAGAATTGGAATTGAACTATTACATCTCCCCTCACCCACACTGATAAAACATGTAGTTCAGGTCTTATGTGCACTGGCTACAACTAGAAAGATGGTTTTAAGTTGCAAGATATTTCAATTCAGACTCAAAATTTAATATTTTTAAAAAATTGTTAAAAGCAAAACATGGGAGATTCAATCTTGGCACCAATGAGTGATACTGCCTCCTTCCCCCTGATACGTGCCCAAAACCTATGTGCTCATGTGGCATAAAAATTCTTTCAAGTTTAGAGAGGCTTTTGGGGCCAGTGCCTAGAACACACCTGCTCTTGCCTCCTCACTTGTCTATGGTTAGGGAACTTGTGCGAAGGATGGAAGAAAGACAAGAATTGGCAAGGCAAAATAAGGGGCATTCAGTCCCTCTTTCTTCACTGCAACCTTTAGTATCAGCCTCCAGTATATGGTTCATTTCCCTCCTGGCCATTAACCTTTGGATGCCACATTGTTGCAAGGGGCATTTATCATGGCTGTTTGTTGGACACTCTTTTAAATCAAAGGCCAGGTCCTGATTGGCTAAAGCATCACATGTTGATCTGTTCTCAGTGACTTCCATAGTCTTCTGAAGGAAGAATCATTATCAGCTGTTGTCTTGCAGTGGTTGGTGGAGGCTGCAGGAAGACATCAAGGCACACATTGTCTACAGCCATGACATTGTCAGTGAAGCTTCTCCACCTCCACAGAGATGGCACATTGGACACTTATTAGGGGTGCACTCCTGGAGTCAGAGACTTAAGTGGTTCCATTCCTGCTACTGAATCTCAGGATTTTGAGGACCACCAACATAGGTCCCTTTGCATTGGTTACTGGCCCTTTGAAACTGGTCAATGAATGAACACAGCCTGATCAAGCCAATTTCCAACCAAGGGCATGCAACCACAAAAGTAAAGTAGCCACCCTTCCTATAAGCTCACTCCACATCAATTATACTCGAGATGGAGATCCAGGAGAGGCAAGGGCAAGTCAATGATGACTACTATCTCCTCCCCCTTTCATAAGAAATGGTGGTGGTGGGGGGTCCCAGGGACACCTTGCCTCTTCTGAGGTGCACACCTCTTTTTAAGACAAGCAGTTGTTTGATTATT
The DNA here is from genome assembly GCA_016617855.1 of Megalonaias nervosa. NCBI lineage: Eukaryota > Metazoa > Mollusca > Bivalvia > Unionida > Unionidae > Megalonaias > Megalonaias nervosa. The sequence continues at coordinate 23,128 of JAECUM010004010.1, read as the reverse complement.
AGCCATCTTTCACAGTCCTGGTCAAGCATCATGCAAGATTGGTGGGTCCTTTTCCATAATGTTGGAGTGTTTACATCTGTGATTCACAGAACCTGCGCCTCTTTCAAGGACACCCATTCTCTTGCATCAGCCAAATGTAATCATGTTAAAGGAAGAGGTGCACATCCTTCTTCAGACGGGTGTAGTTGAGAGGGTTAAAACATCCAGTCACCAACATTCTACTTCAGTTATTTTTGGTCCCCAAATGGGTGGGATTCTAAGGTTGATTACAACTCGTCCATGCCTAAACAAATTCTGTGAGAGAAAACCTTCATGAAGGAACTGTAGCCTCAATTCAGAACACTATTAGACTCGTAGACTGAGCAGTTTCTATTAATCTCCAGGATGATATTCCACATCCTGATCTTTCATCTACACAATAAATATTGTTGGTTTTTGATCAGACAGCGGGTATTCAGTTCTGAGCCAGGCTGTTCAGTCAAGCCTCAGTGCCCAGGGTTTTCACCAGAGTTATGGGATTAGTAGCTGCACACTTGAGTAATCTGGGGATTGAACATATCCAGTTCTCTGACAACTGACTGCTGCGCAACATCAGCAAACAGTCATATGACCCACTGCTGATCTGCAGTGACTCCATTTGGACTTATTCCCAACCGGGAGAAATCATATCTCATTTCTTCTCAGGACTCTGTAGACAAAGAAATGAATTTCCTTTCCTTTCTAGGTCAAGGTCAGGTTCTCCCACAAAAAAACCCAACAAAATCCTGTGATTGCTGAGGACTTTACAGGTCAAGACTTCCTTGTCAACCCACCTTTATCTCCCAGTTCTGGGAATCTTGAATTCAACAAGGGACCTAGTATCCATACAGAGATTCCAATTACGTCCTCTTCATTTTCTTCTCTTGGTGATCTGGAAACAACAATGGATTCTTTGTCGGATCAAATTTCTGTAGGGTCAACTTTTCAGTAGCTCTTGATGTGATGGTACAATCAAGACAATAATTCTAATGGGAGTACCTCTGCATGCTCTTGAACCCTACTCCTATCTGTACACTGGCACATCAGATTCACAGAGAGGAAAGACTCAGAATCAGAAGGAATACATCTCCAGGACCACTGGTTCCAGGATCAGATGCCCCTACACATTAACATGGGTATGTGAGAAAGCTTGCCAGTAGCATCCATTCGGTCAGTGGTTCTTCCAAAGTTTTTCCTGGGTTCTTCCTCCACCGAAGATACTGACTGCCATGTATAGCCTATCATTTGCTTAAAAATGGTGTCAAAACCACAAACCTACACACAAACAATTTGGACTGTGTTCTTCGTACTGAAATGGTGCACCGATCATTTAAAAGAGCACTGCATCATGGTCTCCCAACACAATACATCAGTGGTAACATTCCTCAGATGACAAGGATGTAATAAATGATCCTTGTTTCTGTCTTGAACCTTTTATGCTCAGCCGAGTCAGAATGGATTATACACCCCCAATGTTTTATGTACAAATGGCTTCATGTAAGTCATTTGACTCGTCAAGGCAAAAAACTAAGTCAAAATCCAAAACCTATGAGTCTTATTCATGCCGATGATCAGTTTTCAGCAGTTTTTAAAAAATAATTATATTGTTTAAATACACAACCAAAATATTAGTTAGACTACAGCCAATAAGGCAATTCCCTTGCCAGAAGCATCTAAACATTCTATATTTATTAAAAATCTTTTTGATGGTTTCATGTCATCAGAAATAATCTAAGCATATATGACAAGGCATTTATTGGTGTCTATGTCAGTGTTTTCTTCTGCCATTGCTGTCACAAGTGACGAATTTTGCAGGTCACGTATAAGACTATCCTCAACAACATTTGATAGGCTTTCCAGTAACTCTGAAAAGGTAGTAGCCGAGAGTCATACTGATTGGCAGAATTCTTCTAAATGTCAATGGCATCAATTTCTTCAGCTGTTAAGTCGTGTATTAAATTAAGAAGAGATTTGTATTTTAAGAAAGGGATGTCTTCTACACTCAGCCAGTGTACACACTTAAGTAGCACTTTCACTGCCATGTCTTGTTTGGAAGAATGTTTTTGTAAACCTGCATTCAAATCTGCCTGGTGCTGTGGACCTTCAATCAACAGTTTGAGTTCTGGCAACCCAGCATGCCTTGCCAGTGTACTTTTCTGAAAGTTACTGCTTTTTGCACATTTGGTCATGGTGGGTTTTTTTAGCCTCTGTACATATAACGCAAAACATAAAGGCATCTTCACTGTCACATTCTTCACTCAACTCAACTTCTTTCTGTAAATATAGCCAGCTGTGTTTTCAACCATTGCTGCACAAATTACGTTTTATCTTACGAGTAACCGTTACCTCATCTTTGGATGATGAAGGCTCCACTGGTTCGATAACAATATTATTATCATTGGTCAGTCATAAACACGGTCAAAAGGATAATTTCATTTGTTTCGGATCTATTTTTAATTTTTTTGCCTTGGACGCCATTTTCAGTCGAACGCTGACAGTATCTTCGAACAACACAAAGCATACAACTGAGTGATTGGAAATTGTTGCTTCCTTGCCTGACAAAGGCGTGCATAAAATAATAGTTTCTCGTGAGAATCACTTTAAAATCACGTGTTTATTTTCCACCTCTTTCTTGGGTGGGGTGATTATACAGTTCTAACATCCTGTTACTACAAATGATGTGACGGTTACAGGTCTTATAAGGTCAGCTCCAGGCACTCCGTTGTAACCCTATGTATTATGATAACATTAGCATAAGAAACTGACGTGAGCATGTTTTCCCTGTTTGGGAGTACTGTAATCTAGCCATTAAGGTAGTTAGACCAAACCTTAATTTTGTGTTAATCAACAACACATAATATTGGGGTGCGTCAATTTAAGTACCATCGATGATTTTTAGACTGAACCTTTGTGTTTTGTTAATCAGCAAAACATAACATTGGGATGCATCAATTTACGTACCGGTGACGATTTTTGTGTGTCAGATTGGAAAAATCTGCGTATTTGATGCATGACGCATGGGTAGATAAAACACTGCACCCAATTCATCACCTTCCAAGAAGAAAATACTCATGAGGACAGTTTGTCCAGAACAGGCAAGGCAATCCTAATGAAATGGCCTCTACATCAAGACAGTGCAGAGTCTGTGTTTATTCTATGGGGGAAACATTTAGTGGACTTGTTGGCATGAAATTCATGAAGCTTCTGGTTTTGTTTTTTACCAGTACCAGACCAAAAAGCTTAGTCAGTGGACACCTTCAGCCCGAGCTGGGATCAACTGTTTGCTAATGCATTCTCTCCCTTTAGGTTGATTAAAAGGCAATTTGGAGACCTAGAAATGGAGGGTATGCCTAGCCCTCCTGATCATCAGCAAATTTCAGAGAAGCTGCTATGACTGATAAGGCATTACTATCTTCCTGTTCCAAACCTTTTTGGGATACATAAGTCTCTGTGGGAAAGGCAGATAAGTAGGACATAGACGTTCTGTGGCTGTTCACAGGTAGTGACTGAACCATCCCTAAGATGAGAATTTTCCTTGTCCCTCCCAAACCTTGAATGGGAAGGGGGACTAACACTCCTTCTGTGATGACCTCTCCTGATTAATATGTGGTGGTCTACGAACCTCAGCTCCTGTACTTGCAGTGGGCTATAGAGAACACATCCATGATGGTATAGGATGATCTCTCTCTTGAAACGAGAAACAAAAGGGTTGAAAGGAAAATGATTTGGATCTCCTTCCAGGTAGTGTTCATAAATGCAGGCTCTGTCCCTGTAGTTGGATCATTACGAATGTGCAGGATTGATCTGATCTCTAACCCAATACCTTGATTCTACAAGTGTTCTTAATGCCTGGTAGCCACTGCCTATTAATCAGTTGTCTGGTCCCAGTGATTGTTGACCAGTCAATGATGGGCCACCTAATGTTACTTGTGATCTAGATTAAATTTTTGTGTAAATAACTGTCCCCAGTGCTTAATGATTCAGAGAGAGAGAGAGAGAGAAGAAGAAGAAGGCACTTCTTTCCTCATTTTTGTTATGTACAACCGTATTGTTGGAACATGACAAAAAGCTGGACTTGTGTCTATTCATGTACACCTCATACATGAAATATTCTGATGTGAGTTTCCCATGGGACCTTTCTCTTTTTGACCATATACCTATCAACACTTGTGACATTTTTTGAAAGATATTTCTCAAACAAGAAATAGTCTGGAAGACCAAAATAATTTAAAGATGTATAATCACAATATGGGTTGCATCAGCTTCACTGTAATCCTTGCTACTTATTTAAAATTTAAAAAACTTAAATAGTTTAGTTAAATTTTTGTTTACTAAATGAGTTGTAAACAGAGAATCATCAGCTATGAACTATATTAAAGTGACAAGCATTAATAAGGAATCGAGGAACATGTGAAAGTGAAACCAACATGTTTTGATAAATTTCAACAAACAATTTAATTTTCAAGTTATAAAAGGAAAATTAAAGAGGACCTTAGAGTATCATGAATTAAACCCCAAATAACCTAAATGTTCTATCACAAGTCCAAAAGTACAAAAAGTTCCGAATGAATTTCAAGAATCCTGTCTGTGCTTATGTACCAACAGCCTTGATATATGAGAATGATACAATCCAGAATGTCACTGAATGAGTCCTCAATAATCCCAATGCAGTGTTTTTATTCCAAACATTAATAAGCACTTTTTAATTTCAGTGAATAATTTAAATAATAATTTTCCTCAAATTATATCTGAACACAACTAAAAATGATTCCACTAAACTAGTTAAAATTGGAATAAAAACTGTTTACAATCTCAACCTTATATAAAAACCTAAGACACAATAAGATGACCAGAATGTGGGTTATTTTACCATCAAACCTGTAAACAAATTCAGGCCTTGAACTTAAATTTAAGTAAATATCATGATAAAAATCAGGCACACAATATAACTTCTGTGGGAAAAACCAAGGGCCCGAACTCGAATCCAAATAAACATGTTGTTTATAAATGATCATGATCTTGAAATATAATCTATGATCATGGACAAAAGATAGCTACCGTATATACTTGCGGATAAGCCCGTTCGCATATAAGCCAACCCCCCAACTTGACTAGGTAAAATAAGGAAATATTGCATGACCCGCGCATAAGCTGACCCATAAGTTCACGACTACATCACAGAATGCACAAAGTGAGTTCTAAATACCGGTACATTTATTTAGGCAAATCACATTACTAAAATAAATATTATCTTCAAACTTAACGAAAATGAAAGTAAGAAATCTAATTTATATGTTGAAATAAAATCAATTTATCTTCAATGTTAAATAATAATTGAAATAATAATGTCCTCATACTAAAATCCTGAATTATAAAAGTTTTATCACATTCAGAATCCTTCAAAATCTGGCTTGGTATCGGAATTGCCAAACCAGTTCATAAAACTCAGCTTCTGTTATGGGCATGCTGTCATCGTATACGTCGTCATTGTCATCAATGTCATTCGATAGTGTGTCGTTCTGCTTCTCATTCTCCTCGTCATTGTCTGATTCAAATATGGCATCATCCTCAGTTCCATCCATGGCATTGCTGATACAGCACTTTCGAAATGATTTGGCAATCATGTCCAATGGAATTGAGTCCCATGTGTCTTTGACCCACTTGGCGACCAAGTCGAGGTCCGGCCTTGTGAAATTCCCGCCTTTTGTCATCTTCACTGCGCCTGAACAAACCCATTCGGACCACATCTTTTGTACCCTGTCCTTAAATGGCTTGTTAAGACAGACATCAAGAGGTTGTAACACTGATGTTAAACCTCCTGGTATCATGGCCAATGTCGTTTCATTTTCTTTGCGGCCTTTTTGACTTCATCTGTCTTGTGTGCTCGAAACATGTCCCAGACAAGCATTGAAGATTCCTGAAGAAGTACACCTGGTTTCTTGTTCCAGACTTTCTCCAACCATTCAATCATTCCACTTTCGTCCATCCATCCCTTTTCATGTGCATGAACGATGACACCAGCAGGAAATTTCATGCTTTTTGGCAGCGTCTTCCTTTCAAAAATTATGACAGGAGGCAGCTTTGATCCATCAGCTTAACAGGCCAAAACAACTGTGAAATGTGTTTTTTCATGGCCGTTCGTTTTTATCAGAATACTTTTCTCACCAACAGCATTGTTTTATTGCTTGGTAAGTCAAACGTCATAGGCGTCTCATCCATATTTCCAATTTGTGAGCAATCCATTCTGCGTTTAATGATGAACTGCTGAAATGATTCAATTTTTTGCTTCCAAGTCTTTTGGTAGTTTTGGAGCTATCTTTGTTCGCTGCCTGAGGCTGAAACCATGCCGGTTCATAAAATGAGAACACCAACCAGCTGATGCAACAAATCTGGAATCTGCCATCTTGTATTTGTCATCTTTCGCCATCTGCATAGCATGCAGACGAATTGCAGTTCGTTTGACAATGTATCCATTTTGTCGACATTCACTTACAAAATCACTGAGTTCTTTTTCCAATTCAGGGAATGAGGCAATCCCAGTCCGATGAGCCTTCTTGGTTTTAGGCATTTCTTCCAATGCTGCTTTGCTTTTCCGCCATTCCTGTACTTGCTCCTCATTCACACAAAATTTGCGTGCTGCAGCACAGTTGTTATTTGCTTCTGCATATTCAATAACTTTAAGTTTGAATGCTGCATCATAAGCAGAACACTTTCTTTTACTTCCAACACTATTCATTTTATCTGATTGAATATAAACTTCAGGAAAGATTAAACTCAAATAATTTTTGATTGTGGTAGTATCCTATTTATACCTTATCCTGTAATTTTTCCCATGGGTGGTTGGTTATCAATTTGTATTGGATAATTATTGATCATTGTTTTCTTTTTTTTATCGGTTTTTTTAACTGCCGGTAGCGTGATTCAGTTGACCAAAATATGATTGGTTTTCTGCGTGGACACTGTTCAAGTATTGTGACAGTTATAACTTTGAGCAGAAACCATGTCCACTACCTTATCTCATTAAACAATACATCTGAGAGTCGGTATGTATTAGTAAATTCAGTGGCATTGTGCTACAAAATCCCTGAGGCATTTACCACAGAGTAAGCATACCAGTAGTTGCTGTACAACACTCTACAACTAACAAACCACTCTGCTATACAAACAACTAAACAACAGTAGAAGATAAACTGTGGCTGCCTTTTACTTCTAAAACACCCGTCAAAGAAATCCCTCAAATTATATTTTTAACAATTAATCTCGCTGACTCGTATATGCTACTTGCCTGTTATTTACCCTTCGTAGGCTTGTGGGCAACAAAACCCCTATGAAGCCTCTCGCTATGGTTGCTGTAAGACTATCGTACATGTACATGACTCTCCACACCAAAATGGGTGTGTCGTAAATACCTTCAGTATTGTCATTCTTGAATCTTTTTATTTACCGTAGTTTATTTTCATATTAACACTGAAATAAGCTAGCGTGCATTTGTACGGTACCGCAGAGTTTAATGATTACTGATTAGTTGAGGGTTAAATACTTCATCGAGAGATTACTAATATGGCGGTTCTTTTGGAAAATACATGTACCACCATGGCTCAAATAACATGTATAGCTGCATTTTCTGGTGGGTGGACATCTGTCAGATAGATGTCAAGTATGGTAATGCATGTTTTTCATTCCTTATCCTACCAGTAAAGTTAGAAAAAACACTTGTTTCACTTCAAGACAGCACATATCACATGAGCCATGTGGCATCATTAGGCATGTGATCTCTTCTTCAGCGATCGACAGTAACAATAAATACCGGTAATCGAGAAGAAAAGCTCTAAAATTTTCAGACTTAGACCTTGGCCTGCAGATAAGCCGACCCCCGCCCTTCTTCAAGGCTTTATTTTTTCCTAAATTCTTCGGCTTATACGCGAGTATATACGGTATGTAATATATTTTTTAATATATTTTTGACAAATAACCCTTACAATCGACAATCATGGACAAAGTCAAACACACAATATAGATATATGTAACAAAACCAACAAGACATCACAGGAATTCATTCACGAAACCCGATGTTGATATGACTACACTTTCAGAAGGAATAGTGATAATATTTTCAAGATGCCTGCTGTGGTTGTCATACTGGATGTAGAAGCAGAACCATTTTCATTTACAACTAACAAGACATTATAAGAAATCTAGTGAAAACCCCATGCCAATATTGCTTTTCATTCAGGACGAGTAGCAATAACAAAATTTTCAAGATGACCACTTTGGTGGCCATGCAAGACATTACATCTGCACTATTTTCATTCAGGACCAACCCCATGGTGATATGACCATCCATCCAGAAGTAGTGATAACAAGATATTTGGAATGTCCAGTATGGCATATATAATGGACATCAGATCAGCACCATTTTCATTCAGGATCAGCTAGACATTATAAGATGTCTTTTAATGAAAACAATATGTTTATATGACTGTCCATTCAGGAGGAGTAATGACAACAACATTTTCAACATTGCCATTGTGGTGGCCATATTAAAAGTCTGATCAGCACCATTTTCATTTAGGATCAACTAGACATCAAAAGAAGTCTTTCAGTGAAAACTCCATGTTGATATGACCATCCATTCAGAAAGAGTAACGATCATAAGGTTTTCAAGACTGCCACAGTAGCTGTCATATTGGATGTCTGCATGGCACCACTTTCATTTAGGACAAACTAGGCAATGGGATGATTGTGTGTGTGAAGTTTCATGGCAATCGTCCAAGTTATTTAAGCAGAGTAGCAACAACAAACTTCTGCTAACAGATGGATGAACAACAGACAAAAGACCATCCCATAAACTCTTCTGTTCTATGACAAGTAGAGCTAACAAAACATGATCTTGCAGGTGCCATACCATCTTGGCCTTTGCAATTATATTGAATGCCCTAATATGACATCAGCTCTTGTATTTAATTTCCAGACCTTGGGCATTTTTATTTATATCAAAGTGGACCATATTAACAACTGCTAATTGTAAAGAACATGTACCTAACAGTGCACAGGAAGAACATTGTACATGTGCTGTGATGGTTGTAAACTGAAGCACCATCATTTGTTGTCACATTCAGGGAGCAGTTATTCACCAGAATATAATGACAAATTTATTTTTAAATTATTTTAGAGAATCTTATCAGTGCTCAAAAAATCTGACAGCCCAATGCCCTTCAAATTTCAGATCGGCCCCTGCTGTGTTATAAGTGAGGTACCTGTCGGGCTTGTCAAATTAAAAAAACAATTTGCCAGAGAAACTTAGATCATGTTGATGAAATGCGTTATTTTTATTTTCAATATGTTTGAAAACTAGTAAATAATTAATATTTATCTCCATGAATTTACTGTTATGAAGATTTCAACTAATCATATGTCTATCGAAAGCTCCAAACTTTATGTACAAAGCGAAGAATGTAACTATTAGAATGAATCGGGAACAGATTGCCTGGGTTACTATAGCTAGAACTCACATGTCTTTAACATACATGTACATGTATTTCTAAAATACTGTTTTGGTTATGTATGTAGCAGAAACCAGCCATGACCAGCCTAGGGAGTACCGGAACTGTCCCATCAATTATTGCAACATGTGCAGTGATGCGTGGCCACATAATGGGATTTACAGCTAGCGTGTATACATGACAAGCTGTTAATTGGTTACTTTACTGTTGTAATCTGGAGAGCTTAGGCCAAATGCAGGATTATTTTGAGGTATTATAAGTAATAAACAGATCAAATATGGGTGTGTTGGCTCTTGTCTTTGATTATAAAAATCAGCCAACCTTTGGCATGTTTGAAATAGCAAAAACGCTTGCATTGAGGATTTTAATTTTTAAATGGTCTTGTTTAATTGCTGTTGTGTTGTTCCAGGCATTTGAAGTTGGATGAATAATGATTCAGCTGTCCCATGCACATGCTTACTCTAGTAAAATGAAACTACTGGTTAAACAAATTAAGCAGCACCTGTGAACAATGTTAAAAGTGTAAACAAACTGTATAAATCAAGACGTGCTTCAGATGCTAATGAACACAAACACTGTTGATCTACCGAGTAAGAAGGACAGTGTTAGAGGAATTAAATGGCTGACCTCGGGACCTAGAGAAAAAGATTGCAATCAATTTAATATGATTTTCTTTCTAATTTTGGGCAAATGGATATTGGAGTCAGGCTTGTGGAGTTTGAGTCTGGCTTGTGATATTTTTTAAGTCATATCCCTGGGCCTGTGTCTAAAAAAATTTTCTTTGAGCTCTGCTTATCAATGTTTAGCAAATATTTTTTTACATAAATATTTTTTCTTTGTTCTCTGATGGATTTATGTGGAATGTGTAGCTCGTATCTATATGAGATCAATGTTCTATATTTTCTGCCAATATCATCATGTCAAATCCAATGATGATGCTTCATGAAAACACCACTAACTTACCGATAGGAAACCACATTATACATGCAACTGGTTATGTATACTGAAAAATCAAGCCAGATAAACATTTGGCAGTCATAAAAAAAAAAATAACCATTTCACAAACTGCATGGCATCTATGACCATGCCCACATTCTATCAGAAGCAACAGTGTATCAAGAAGCTTTAAAAGATAGGAACCATGTGACCACTGTTATCTTATGCTCACCTTTTGCCACAGACATCACAGATTGGTCTATCTGTACCATCATGAATTCTTTCATGCTCAGTCAACTGTGACTTGAATAAGAAGGCTTTGCTGCAGTTTTGACACTTGTGGTTCTTTGGAAGATTGGCATGGACTTTCTTGTAATGCATGTTCAGGGAGTGTGATCTTATGTAGGCCTTCCCACATTCATTACATGTGTAAGGGGTGTCACCTGCAAGAAAAATGAACTGAACACATGTTTTACTGAAAGAGACTGCTTAAGACAGTGTGACTGAAGTATATACATTTAATTGAATTATTATGCCAATTAGGTGTTCCAAGGAATATGATGTCTTGCCAGCCAATCATGCAATGATGTACCACCATTGTATATGACATTCAAAATAACAAAATCTTAACATTGACAAGAACATTGTTAATGGCACTGGCAAAGTAATACCCATGTCTTGCCATCTGCTGAATATGCTTGAATATGCAACTTAACTCAACACTTATTTCTGTGCTTATCATTATCTAAAAGACAGATTCCTGTATGAATTGGAGCTCTTTCAAACAGTAATAACATAAGGAAAATCAATGCACATTTTTTATGACGGTACATACAACAGCAAGAGAAAAGGAGCCAAATGCAAAACCATAATAATCACAAAAGTATGAAAAGAAGGTCATCATGACCTACTTTTGTCCAAGGTGAGTAGCTCCATCCAAGATGAATACACCCATCACATTTCATGATTGTACAATCAACAGTATCAGAGAAACTGAGCTAAATGGAAGAACTTAATGTTGTCACCTATAACGAAACAATACCACCAGAAAAGTGATCTCTATGTACACCTGTCACCTGGGCTAGATGAAAATTAATTATCTAGAAGAATTATTCTTTTTTGCTTTGAAGTTGCTGACATCCACAAATGTTACATATTTTCAAAGTTGTCCAAATGATGCAAGGGCAAAATTTCTTAAAAAATAAAATGCAGTATTCAGCAATAAATTATAATTTTCATTAGTTTGAAAAGGAACATTTCAGTGAAAGAGGTAAATTATGACAAAAAAAGTAAATTAATAGTGGAAAATAGCTAAAGTAGAGATGGAGTCTGATCTGGAAAGGAACATTTCAAAGAACAGTCCTTCTTTGGTACATGAAACAATCACATATTTCAATATTCTCATTGCTAATTTTGGTGACTACTTGGAAAATTGTAGTGACAATCAATGATGATGATGGCAATATTATTTTTGTTCTCTTAAATCATGAGGCTGTATTGCCATAACTAGTAGCAACAACAGAAGCAGTTTGCTTGGTCTTTGCTGTCTAGTTTGCTTTTTTGTCATCACTAAATGATTGCACAGCAATGTTAATTTCTAGAATAAAAGAGCTATGAAAAGAAAGAAAATATATACAGTGTAGTCGCTTTACTGCCAGCAGCACAATTGTGCAATGTTTCAATACTACATATTAATTTAACCCCTGAACACTAACTCTGTGCTTTGGCCCACCATTACCTTGTATTTTTAGATGAGAATTGACTTCATTAGCAAAATGCACTGCTAGTAATATCTTCAACAACGTCAACCCTATATTTATTAAAGTTGCTATATGTTCATGAATTTTAAATTCTGTACCCTACATTACCAAGTAGGTCAGTTTGACATACTTTTGATGCTCAAGAGATTAACTAATATACATTTTCCACACACATTTTCCACACTATCCCCTACATGCATCAAATAACCTACAATCACACACACACACACCAGTTCCAGCCAGGGGAATGGTAAGGGCACCTCTTATCGAATAGGCTCTTTTTTGTGAGAAGAGGCCTTTGTTGAGAGTCATAATGATATTTATAATTTCACACTGAAAAATTATATTGATAATCAAATACATGTAAAGAGAATTTATAAGGAAAGTAAAACAAATCAAAGTAAACAAAGCACCATGACATTTTGGCTTGCATGGGAGCTGTTGCTTGTCCAAAAGGGGTTTACTGAATCGCTTTCCTTTGCAACTTTATATTCCCAATTTTCAAACTGGAAAAGTCAACATTTTTTACCTGCATTGTTGTATAATAGGTATAAATCCCTGTAAAAAACTGTTGTGAAATCTTTTGGTTAATAGATGAATAGGATCTTGTTGTTTTTTTTCCTCACTAATTTGCAATCAATTAACCAAATGATTAAAATATGAGAAACAATTAAAACTACCAGTGATTTAATGAGAAATCTGGAAAATGAAAGTGGGTTTATAATGGTGCAAATTCTGCAGTTCAAGAAGATGGAAGGGTGCAGATTAGGGTGGACCTCTGTTTCTTGCTAGCGGGAACACTGTACTTCTGATACTGACATGCATGCAAGCCTAGCTGCAATTTACAGTTTGTGAGGGAATTTTTTTAATTAGAAAAAAAACCATCATGTTATTTGAGCGTGTATTTTGTTTCCTGTTTCATGTAATGGTAATTTAGACAAGACCAGACTGTAACCAGAGATTACACAAATTCATTGTTGACAAGACCAGACTGTAATTAGAGATACATACCATAATTACATACATTCCCTAATTAATGCCCCCTCCCCTTTTTTAATAACAGAAAATTTAAAAGATGCAGTGTAAGACCTGTGCTTTTCAATACCTATCTACTTCTGATTAATGACTACAACAAAATGATGCAGCAGTCTCAGTTGATCACACTGTTATAATGTATATATCAATGTATAAATGACTGAAATTACAAGCACACAAATGTAGTGTTAAACATGACACAACTAGGCTGCAAGTTCAAAGACTTATCAGTCCTATTTCAACCAGTTGCTAGGTGGGAAAATGTGTGGCTCGACTGATCATTTTAACTGTGCAGATATTTCCAATAAATACATTCAGAGGCAGAAAGACATCAAGATGTATATGTACTCATTATAAGAGTATACCAACTGAACAACTTTAGCTTTCATTATTGTTTTCTAATAATTGACCCTGTTTTGGAAATGTAATGCCCCTAAGGGTGTTAATTAGGGAATATATGTGTACATTAATAGTCCACATGTACCTCTGATTACATCCACTAATTGTTGACAAAACCAAACTAAATGCAAATTAAATACATTAATTTCTGTGGGTATCAATTTTCATGGCATAGGAGACAACTGGTATTTTCAAAGTTAGGCCCCTCAAAATAATATGCATGTTTCTGGTTGGTCAACTCTCACAGTTTTTTCACTGCTGATCATAGCAATTTTTCCCTCCAAGGTTAAAAAAAAAAATTAAAAAAATAATCTAAAAAACTGATTCCAGAATTTGATTGTGCATCTAATTGAGCTGGTTTTGCCCAGTTCTGGAAACACTTAGTACATTATTTATACTAATCATTACAATACATATATATAATGTTTTAAAAATATACCTACCTACCCTAATTTTAAAACCAGTGCAACAGAAAACACATTTTCTTTGGCCCTATTTACACTGATGGATGACACTGATGGGAGATTGTGTTGTCTTACAGATGGATCACTGTTCGTTATATATTTAAATCTGTAGTTTGTAGCAACCAAGAATCCATGAAAAATTGGTAACCAGTAAGTAAAAGTGAATTTACTGTACAGTGTAAATCATGTATTTTGCTTCTGTAAAAAAAACAGCATGTAACAGTCATCAGCAACCATCATAAATCTGACATGTCAAACACAGGAATAATTAAGGATAGAACTGCCTTAATTGATGGCCATTTAACCCTACAATAGTATGTACCTTTAGAAATGTAGATACCACCTGTACAATTTTATAATCATTTATCAAAACAAGCCTGTGAAACTAAGCATAAACTGTGCCTGACGAAGTAACTTTGTCACAAATATTAATAAAAATCAATGATGATTTGTGTGGAAAGGGTATCATACTCATACAGATGAATTTCAGTTACCAAGTTTCATCACTTTACCACAGATAGGGCCTGGAAAATGACATTCAGCATAAAATATGTCACAGTGGCCTGATTTTTCCGTAAGTTTGTACACACAGAGATGCACCCCTCTTATTAGTTTCATGACTTTACTATACAAGTAGTCTATGAGAAGTGAACTGTCCGCATAATAAAACACTTAAGGCATGACACAGAGATAGCACATTCAAATATCTGGACACTAACAATGGTTACTTTTCTGTCCATCTGGATAATTCATATACAAATGAAAATGATTACTATTTTTGAATTTTGTCCAGAAAATTGATGTCTTTGTTGTCATGACTGTGTATCAATAAACCAAGCAAGTAAAACATCTAGGTAGGTCAACCAGATTGTATTAGACTGTATTATATATCCTTGCTTGCCAATCAAAAACACTTTCATAAATGTTCTTTTACAAATAAAGAATTGTAGTTGCATTTCTGGTGTTTGTTTTGTTTTTGTTTGTAAAACTACAAGTTTATTTATTGTGTATATCTAAAACTGTTGATCATAACTTGGGTGGAAACTTTGTATACAAACGTGACCCACTTCAAATAATCATACTGTTTCACAACATAAAAACTGTCTTTGAAAACTCAATGTGTCAATGAAATAATATACATCTAACCATATCATCTTGCCTCTTGAAGTCATAGAGTCCATATTTTCCTTCAAAAACGCTTTAAGTAATCTCAACACTAAAAACTCAGAATATACCTTAAATATGTAATGGGGTCAAATCTTGTACACTGGTTCATGAATTTAAATCCAGAATACCATTATCTGAATCCCAATTACTGGAATGAAGATCAAACTGACTACATCCAGAATGAGCTTGCAAAGGGGAAATGTGCACCTGAATATACCTAAGTATACAAGAACTTGCAAAACTCACATGTTAGAGATGCTAATCACTATCAGAAATAAATGTAAACACAGCTTAACCCACACAGTTAAACACTTTATATCACACAAGTTAATCCACTTTCATGAGAACAGGAATTGATGTGCATGACAAATTCATATCCCTTTGTATGCTCTCCAGTGGTAAATATAAAAACCTGTAACAACATTTTTGCCTTGATGACAATTGATTTTAAAGATGTCAAAGTGATTCATTAATTAATTCCACCAAATGTTGCAAGATGAAATGTTGCTTTTCCTTCATCATTACTTTTAACAAGCTCATGGAAGGCTTTGTTTAGTGATCTGCATGATCACAAGCTGTAGCACATGTTAACTGTTTATACTGCTGCCTACTGTAGTATCGATGACATTGTGTATCAATGACACTGTCAGCTGATCCATGTGATAATTAGGTTAATCACAGCAGCTTCACGGCCTGAGGGTTGCTATTCAATCACATTTTCGAGTACAGATACAACATTCTTAAGTTTCATTCCAATTTGAGTTTGTTTCAGACAGCTTAAAAAAAAATTCTTGTTGGATAATTTGTTTACTTTTGCTGGTACTTTTGTACATGTGGACACACAGCCACAAAGAACAGTTCAGCTACTGTGACTCGATGGTTAGTGTGCAGAACTTGCAATCAGAACATTACAAGATCAAATCTTGCCCTGACCAGATAGGGTTGGATACCATGGTATTTCTCTGGGTAAATACTTTACTCCAATTGCCTTGGCACTTTAACGTGTTGATGTGATATTAAACATCAATCATGTAATCAATAACCAGCTAAAACAAATATGCTGAACATCATATGGTATCTGCATAAAACAGAAACAGGAGAATTTTTTTAAAAAAATCATAAATGCAAAGTAGCTTACAAATCTACCCTGAAAAATTCAGACAGTTTTTGTAACAGAACATTTTGCAATGATTAATCTTTTGGGGTTAACTTGGCTGAAAGTGTTGCAAACTCTTTCTTTGTAGGTGTTTATATTAAATACCATTGGCAGTGTTGCTTTCACTGTTTGCCAATAAACAGTACACACAAAGTGTACTGACCATTTTCCACTCATGTCTGTTTGGTATCCATGGAAGTACACCTGACTATACAGTGAAATTTCCAGGACTTACAGGTGGAGTTGGACCTGAGCTACACTGTACTGCTGAGTAGCAGACTTACCTGATTTTTGATCCATAACATTACCAACTGCAAAGTCCTTAAGCGGTTGTAATCCACAAACTGGCAAGGCATAATCCACTTCTGAAGTGGAGCTGAATGAAAATTACACCTGGTGAGAGAAATACAGCTACAGACTGGAGATTTCATAGGCATAGTTCACTGAACTACCCTCAACAGCATCCTCCACCACCAGGAGTGAAATATGATTGGTATACTTTCTGCATACTGTAGGCTAGTCAAAACTAAACCATAGCAAAATATAAAAACGATACATGTATATTACCTAAACAGTGAAAGACAAGTTAATTGTTGCACTTGTTTTCTAAGGCTACACAATAACTGCTAGATGTATTCATGTTACCTGTGTGGACAAACATGTGTTGTTGGAGGCGAATACCTCTCTTGAAGACAAGGCCACACTGATTGCACGTCTGCGGATTATTCCAGCAGTAAAGGGTCAAATGCTTCTCCAATTTCTGACGGTGAACAATGTGCCCACACAATTCACACTTTACAGTTTTTTTTGTCACCTCCTTTGTAGATTTTTGAGCTTTATTGTCCCTAATTATCACGTTAGAAGATCTTGATATATCCTCCTCTCTGTCATCATCAATATCTTGGCTGGCTTCAATTTTTGAAGTAGACACTGAATCCACTAACTCTGTTACATCATCCATTCCAGAATTCTTCATCTTGGATCTGTATTCTTTTGGTGTGAAAACTGCTTCAGCTTTAGTCTTGGTTTTGTCTCTATCAATTAGGTTCAAATCTCTGTCTTTATGACGCCGCTGACCATGTCGTAGCAAATTTGGATAGTGTCTGCATACTTGTGAACAGAAAGGACACTTGTAAATAGAAATTTGTCCCATTGTGCTTCCTGGAAAGAAAATGCCATCTTGTAGTACTTTATAAATCTTTGCATTTTCTGCGGTCAAAGATGAAAAATCTTGTGAGGGATGGTCTTTTTCCAGATGACTCTGAAGCTCTATAAACTGGCTAGTTGTACTGGGACATTCAGGACACTTAAAAACACATGGAAGTCCAAACTGCACACCAACTTTAGTTTCAGCTACATCTTTCAAGGACTTCATAATTCTAGTGCAGGCATTAGTAACTTTGGTAAGATCTTGGTCAGAATGACGCCTTTGAGCATGTCTGCTAAGATTAGGAAACTGATCACAAACTAAGGGACAAAATGGACACTTGTAAAAACTCATCATCTGATCTGTTTTAATACCTTCTGCCTCCAATTCCTCAATAAATTTGAAATGGCGTGTGCTGACACTATTAACATTGCTTAAATCTTCATCCAAATGGCATCTCTTACCATGATGATTCAAAGCTGCAAACTTCATAAAGACTGCACAACAGAAAGGACATTTGTAAACCTTGACCATCTTTCTAGCTGCCTGACTGACTTCCATATTCACTATTCCTTCTTCATCAGTTCTTTTGAAGCTTTTCTCATCTGATGTATCATCCATGGAAATTTTATTTGATTTGATGGTTTGATCATGGTTTACACAACTGCTTTGTTCTGCTGTTGTATTAGCAAGAATCTGAAACTTTCCTTTCTCTAAATCAGTGTCACACATTTTATTTTTTCTATTAAAATTCCTAGTGGCAAAGCTCATTTTTGGCTGTTGTTTTCCTGAATCATTCGACTCAAACTGTACCACTTTATCTACCCCTAATTTCTCGGACAACTGCCTTTCCTGTCTTTTAAACTTTTCTTTCACATCTGGTGATTTTTTATTCAAATCCTTTGTTCTTGTCTTCTCAGTTGATTTGGTTTTAAGATGCTTAACTTCTGCTCTTGTGGCTTCCATCTTGGAGAGAGAAGACCAATCACCGAGGCCTAGTGATTTGTCCCCGTGTTTCATATTCATGTGAAACTTTAGAGCTGTCATTCTGTTGAATTTCTGGCTACAGCTTGGACAAACATAATCTTCATCCTTATCTTTAGTATC
Organism: Megalonaias nervosa; assembly: GCA_016617855.1. Classification (NCBI taxonomy): domain Eukaryota; kingdom Metazoa; phylum Mollusca; class Bivalvia; order Unionida; family Unionidae; genus Megalonaias; species Megalonaias nervosa. Next base: position 4,436 of record JAECUM010004010.1, on the reverse strand, counting down.
CGTAGGTACTGCTTTATTTCTGCCATCAAAACACGGCAATTTCTTCCATGATATTTTCTCTCTCTGAGAAGGCAAACCTAATTGTCTGGTTCCAAATTTGTCATTTCTCTTCTCTGTTTTAACCCTTTTTAAGGCTGAATATCCATGGTCTTCTCGTTTTCTTTTGAGGACTTCTTTCCTGTTTGAAGAAATTTCCTCTGACTCTTTGAACTGACCGGTCTTTAGGATACTTGCCACCTTCGGATCATCCTTCTTACGAGTTTCTGTAATAACTGGAACTGTCCCCCTTTCTACCAAAGACTGGATGTCTTTGTCTGTCACTGTGTCTTTCTTTCGCTCACTTTTTTTCCCTTCCATTTTTGGAGCATTTTCTGAACCCCGTAATTTAGATAATTTAGAAACTGCACTTCTCTCTTTGGACTCTGTACCTTTGCTATCTGCAAGGATTTGCATTTCATTCAAAGCCTCCACAGTGCGAGGCGGTTCATCATTCTTAATCGCTGGGTCATGTGTACTGTCTCTAATGACTGGTGTCTTATAATCAAGACTAGTATTGTTAACTGCAATAAACAAGACAGAAGCATAACTAGGCCGAGATTCTTCCATATGCAGGCTGTGGAGATGGTACAAAGTGTCTCTGATGTTGAAATATGTTTTAGGGCAAAATGGACAACTGTACATAAGAGTCATCTTATGATAGGACTGCAAGTGACGCTGGAGGCTTTTCCGCCATTTGAATGTTCTCCTACAAGCTCCACATTTGATATTTGCTATATCCTCTAGTGGGCCTTTTAATAAAAGGCCAGACAAAAGTTGCAATTTTTCACAAAAAGGAACTTCAATCACTTTTTTAATTATACCCTGAGCATTATAATAGGCATAATCTTTGTCATTTTTCTCCTTACTGACAGATTCCTTACCATCTTTGGACAATTCTTTGGATTCAAAACATTTGGTGGCACTTTCCAAGCTTTTTTTGCCATAGCTCTTTTCTAGAACAGTAACGTTCTCAATCAAGACGTGTCTAGTATCCATGTACTTATGTTCCTGACAGATATGTTTCATTATTTCTGAATACATATTTGATTGGAACTTTGAGCATTTACATATGTACACAGGAACTCTGGCATGGGTCCAAAACAGATGCATTTCCATATTTCTTCTCTGACAAAAAATCTTTTTACAAAGTTCACACCTGAATGAAAAATTTGATCCCCAACTTGTCTCTTGGGTGATGTCTTCTGCTACAGTGGAGGAGTAAATGAAGTCTTGATCTAGTGTTGGACACAGAAGAAAAGAATCTGAACTTATGGATCTAAAATGAAGCGCTGCCTCTTGTCGCTTGATGTCTTCCGTCTTAACATCTGCAAACCTATCTCCTTCTTGTCCATTGCCCAATTCATCTACTGAATCCTGAAAAAATAATTGAACAAGATGAAGAGATGTACTGTTAATCCTACCCAACAGCTAACATTACAGATGAAAATACTTGTCCAATCCATTGTAAAGAATAAAAATACATGATGGACTTGTCCAAATTAGAAAAAGTCACAGACATCTGCTCCAAAAGTGGTTGTCATTGTCGCTTGAAAACTGGTCATCAACACTGTTTTACTGAGTTGAACCTCATACAAGGATGGTGATTTCTCATTGGTTAGAGTATTGCATTAACAATCAGTGAGCTGCAGGTTTAAGTCCTGCCCAGGCTAAAGTGTATGTCAATGTGGTCAAGTAGGTGCATCTATTCAAATTAAATAAAATATTAATTGTTCTAAAATTTAATACTAAAATAGTTTAATCAAAGTCTATTCAATCCTGATAGCTGAGGGGTTGCTGTACAGATATTATGAACTTCTAAGAGAGTGATAGGTATAAGGTGAAGTTGTTTGCATCTGCAACATGCACAATGGAGAGATATTTGGCATTCCTCTATGTTACTTTTATCATGTACTGTGGTTGAAATATCTTTGGATATTGTACTGGTGGAAACTGTACATGATCTAAGCACACAGCTAACTAAAATGACGGGGCCCCGAGTGGCCAAGTGGTCTAAAGCGCTCTCCGTTACGGATCAATACCATCTCACCTCTGTCTGCGTGGGTTCGAGTCGCGGATTCGGCAAATGTGGATATGTGAGAAAGCTTGCCAGTAGCTTCTCGTGGGTCGGTGGTTCTTTCCGGGGATTTCCCGGTTTCTTCCTCCACCATTAATACTGGCCGCCATGTATAGCCTATCAAGTGCTGAAAAATGGCGTTAAGCCCCACAACAACAACAACAACTAAAATGACTGCTCCCATGTGCTCAAAAGATCAGCCTGAATTAGTCTAAAGCAACTTATCTTTAGCAGTTATTAAAATAAGAAAAATGAAGTTTGCCAGACTAGAAAATATTAGCTTCTGAAAGTGCAATGAATACATAAAATGTAATAGAAGTCATTGGTTCTTTTCATTTACAATTTACCTCTAAGTCCAGGAAATGAACATGACCAAGTGGAGCTAACATTTCTTTTTTTCATAGGTGCACATTTTAAGTACACCCAAGTTGTATTGTCTATACCCTTATTACACCAATAAATCATACAAAAAATAAAGGATATTAAAAGTTCTTATAACAATACCCAAGATATACAAGCTGGTCTTTTTTTAAGTAGCAACTATTACCAGTTAGGAAAACCTAGGATATTTGTTTCCTTTAAAAATGTAACCCAGTGTAATATATTTAACTGTAGAGTACTACCTGAATGCTTTGCAACATAAATGTCAAAAATCTTCCAGATGACAGTTATTGATCACTATGGACTTTTACAATGGTAGCAAGGCACTAAACTGGGTCAAGGAAAGAGGACATCATGCCTACCTTAACAAATAAGATGGTAATATAAATTTGTTTTCAGAATGCGCTGATTTTACTGTAACATCACTAAGCATGTCATTCAATCCTGAATGTACTGGATCACACCCTTTGGTTGACCCTGTCCAAAAATGTCCATGTAATTTAAAGCATCCTGGTATGTGTAAAGATGATATTGATCCATCACTGAGTAAACTGCAGAAAATATACTATTCATGAACATGCCTACATGCATATGATGACATGTTAACAGCACAAAAAGAAAGAAAAATGTTTACAATTCAAATCAGTTCAATATTTTATCCATAACTTTTACCATTTAAAAGACAGCCAAAGACTGGTAATGATACGTTTATTGTATTTCTGTTTTGGCCAATCTGTAACCATTATGACAGAGCTGGTTAAATATGTATATCAGATTTTTCTGGTCAAGACTCAAAAGCTTTTGGTTAATATCATGGAAAATGAAAATTTATGATACAGCCAATGGAAGAGAACTGCAGCAGGAGATACTAGTTAGGATAACATGAGCACCACTTGTTTTAGACCTGTAGCAAATGCTTTAAGGGTCCACAAGGGGATATCATAGGTCTCTACCCCAATGAAAATCATGCAAAATTGATCATTTATTGTTTATCAGCATATTATTCCTCAAAAAATTTTCTCACTGTTAAATTTTGTTCTGAAATGACAGGTTCATGCCCCATTCCTAGTCAGCCTGGACAAACTTCTGACATTTAATGTCCAGGATTTAATTCCTGGGGCCATTAAATGCACTAATAAATCCATGACTGACATGTACACTCTAATATCATTTAATAAACTTTGATTTATCTGAAATACAGCTTTCACACAAGCCTGAAAATGGAAAGATTGACTGTTGTCTTATCAAGTAATATGAATTATTGTGGAAAAAAAACATTCCTTGGACTTGAGTAATGGTTCTCTCCATCTCTATGGGGTGGTTGTTGGTTCAATGCCATTTTTCAGCATGTAATAGACTATACATAAGAGCCAGTATATCTGGTGGAGAAAAAACATTAAAGTGGTCAACTGACCCATAAGAAGCCACTGACAAGCTTTTCCTCATACACACACTGGTCAAACCATAGACTCAAAACTATGCACACATAGGTGAGATGTCAGTTATCTGTAAAGATGAGTACATCTGACCACTTGACCACTCACCTTTAAAAGGATTCTACCAAAATCAGATAGACAATTTAGTAAGGTACTCTTTATTTAAGCAACAGGACACCCCAGTGAAATGCTTCATTTTATATATGTGTGTGTGTGTGTGCTAAATGAAAATGAATGCATATTTGCACTGATTTATAACTTTTAAGAGACACAAAATGACAGGTACACTGATATGCATCTTACTACACAACCTTATGTATTTCTTATTCATTTCTGACAGAAGTGTAGATATATTATGCATAATCTTTATCTCCCTTTTTTCCAAACAATCAAAAAATTTCCCTCATGCTATCCAACCTACCATGTCTCTCTTTAGCTTTATGGCTTTGTCACTAATATATATATATATATATATATATATATATGTGTGTGTGTGTGTGTGTGTG
>JAECUM010004009.1:0-28303 GCA_016617855.1 Megalonaias nervosa | reverse complement strand
ACAGGTACCATGTCCCAAAGTTCATCAAAGGACTTAGGGAATATGTAGGACACATAAATAGCGGGTGCAAGAACAAACTTCTAGCTCAGGCTCTAGAAAAAGCGAACGCCATTAACCAAAAGATTCTCTTCTGATACAAAGGTTACGACATCGAACAAATGTATCCCTTTTGTAAAAATGGAGCATATTGTCTGTAAGCATTGCTACATTATTGTCGTCTCTGCCGGTCTAAAAGTGTTCACATTATATCGCTTATCGAAACAAATCATGAAAAACACCCCACCCCCCATAAAGGACAGCCTTAAGCGTGCGCAGTTGAATTAGAGCCATAGTACAGACAAGGACATAACGTTGTAAAGACAGACGTTGTCTTGTCTGTAAGCAAATAACGAGACTACAGCCTTCAAGAGTTCATCGACAGGAGTTTGCCTGCAACATCAGTCATAGATAATGATATCTCAATTAAAACGCCATTACATACAAACGAGCAAGATTTGTGCAATATTGGTTAAACAGATGACTTAAGAAAAGGAATGAACAATGACATAAGCTATATCAGAAACAAGGCCAACCCCAACAATTCCTTCACCATCTAACCCCCTATAAATCCTACCTACCTCTCACCCACCTGCATGAAGTTAACTAGAAACTAACTAACACTAAAGAGAAATAAATAGAAACAAACTAGGGGATGTGAGATGGAGTGGGGGCTTCGGTTTACAACCCACCTAGGGGTATGTACCAGCCTATGCGCGGGCTGGAACCCTTGCCTCATCTCAAATCTCATAGTACAGTCGGAACTAAAAATCCACCTACATACAATATAAAACCTAACCACAGGATAGATGTCCTTGATGTACCTTACAGGGGCCTGATTACTCAGCAGGGGCGTCTGTCTCAACGCACACACACTTCCTTCTTATGTATAGAACTATCTACTTATCCTACTACCCACGCACGTGCCTCTAGCCTTTATATATATATATATATATATATATATATATATATATATATAACCTATATATATATATATATATATATATATATATATATATATATATATATATATCTAAAACAAACAAACAAACAAACAAAAAAATTACTATATTTTCTCTCTACTCCTCAACCCCGTCTAGCATGAGCCTTCACTGTTTTAACATACCATCAAAGAAACAATTTTTTCTTCAAAATTTTTTCTTTTTTCGAGAAAGAAATAAGTAAGGGGAGACAATGGAGGAGAAGTAAGTAAGGGGAGACAATGGAGGAGAAGTAAGTAAGGGGAGACAATGGAGGAGGAAGCAAGCAAGAGGAGGGAAAAGGAGAACACAGAGGAGAGGAAGGGTACTACTGCAACCAACGAAAGTCGAACCAACACCAACCAACTAGCAAACAGAAAACCAATGCACGGACTTTCCAAAAAAAAAAAAAAAATAGAACCCTTTCCCCTCCTTTTTTTTCCCGGACAAGCGAAAGGTACCTGACTCGAGAGACAATTCCACCTCGTAAGAAGGTATTATTGTCTGCCAAACTCGAAGAACTACTGGCGATTTCTGGGACCCAAAACAGATGCTAGGAAAAATATATTAGCAAACACCTGGGTGGAATCCTTCAAGCAACAAGCCTGTGTTGTCAAAAGATTTTCCACTACAAAGTCCTCTTGCCCACCTATTTTTTTTTTTTCGCGGACAAGCGATGGCCTAATACGGACCCAAAACAGGTGCTAGGGAAAACAAACTAGCAAACACCTGGGTGGAATCCTTCAAACAACAAGCCTGTGTTGTCAAAAGATTTTCCACTACAAATTCCTCTTCCTTTTTCCGGACAAGCGAAGGACTTTTTTTTCTTTCTATTCCATGAGGTACTTCCTTTGGATATTGAAGACCTCTTTCGATAAAAGCTCTATACACACAAAATCAAACAAGATCCTTTGGCTCCACCATCAAAATTAACTCCTATCCTTAGCGAGGCGTGACACTAACAAACATGGGAAGGCTTACACCCAGCTGATTGGTCCTATTTAGAACGAAAATGTACACTCTGTACCCAAAATACCAACTACTATAGTTACGAGTAATGAAATTCTAAAACTCATACATTAGGACAATTGCACAGGAGACTTACACACTATTGGCGATAGGATTGTCCACTAGTACAACTGGACTAAATTTGACCAATCAAGTGCGGCCTGGTGTTTCAGTGCGTAAATTAATTGAACGGTCCCGGGGTGCGCTTGCCTCTCCTCTGTGTGCGGGGCGGCTGGTTGTGGGTGTGTGGTGGTACCCTGTGTGTTGTTTCGTGGCGCCCTCCTGGGTCCCTCTCCTCCTTTTCCTCGGCCAGACATATAACTAAGAAGTGCGACCATCGCACATAAACGCGGGATTGTAAGGGCACCATTCCTACAATCCCGACCAATAAAAAATCTTACTCTCGAGAATTAACCAGTCGCGACTTAAATCCTTTATTCATTCACCCCCCCCCCCCCAACATTTCAGCTCAGCAGAGAAATCTTTCCAGAACCTTGAAATGTTGCTATCTGATTCAAATAAAAAAATGAACAGACAAAGAAGGTGGCCATGAAGAAAAATATTGGATACCGCAGATCTGATCAAAAGGCTTGTTTTTTTTCTTTAATGCTGCCAAAAACGTTCTTTTCAACCCACCTTGCATCAGTTTGTTTCCTACTAAATTTTGCTCAACCTGACTTTCTTCTAGTGACATCAACTTATTATTATTATTATTATTATTATTATTATTATTATTATTATTATTGCGTGTTTCAACCACCTTCCTTGCAACGTTATTACATTCATATCTTGATTTCCTGTAGCTGAAATTATATCAGAATATGTAAAGCTCTAATGGAAGAAATGCAACTATACTGATGGCTCCTATGAAATCTGAACTTCTTTTAATGACGTAGGTAACAAGGTCACATCAAATAGTACCACTCTAGGGTGTTATTAGGCTCCACACAAAACTGTTAGATTAATAGATAACAGCTCTTCTTTCAGGTGGCGCTCTACAGTTTCGTATTTTGCATAGGGTTAGAATTTTAAAGAAAAATAATTTCCCCAGCTTTCCTCACTGGCTATACTGGCTATTTTAAAAAAGACCTTGTATATCTTAGATATAGTTCAAAGAACCTTTAATTCCCTTTATTTTGGTGTATGATTGATGGGTGTAATATGGGTTATAGAGTATACAGCTTGGCCTTACTCCAGATGTGCACCTTTCAAAAAAGTGCTAGCTCCATTTGGTCATTTTCACTTCCTGAACTTCAGAGGTAAATTGTAAAAAAAGAGCCGATAACTTTTTTTACATTTTATATATTTGGTAATTCATTCATTGCGCTTTCAGGAGCTGGTATTGTCTGGTCTGGCAAAATTCATTTTCCCTATTTTAATAGATGCTACGGATAGTGTAACTTAGACTAATTCAAGCAGATTTTTGGAGCAGAAGGGAGCAGTCATTTTAGTTAGCGGTGTTCTTAGATCATCTACAATTTCAAAAAGTACAATATCCAAAGAAATGTCAGCCACATTACATTAAAGTTGCATATAGGTATGCCAACATTCTCTCCACTGTGCATGTTTTAAATGCAAACAACTTCACCTTACATACGTCACTCTCTCAAAAGTACATAATAACTGGCGAGCGCCCCCTCAGTCATGTAGTTATTTGGCAATATCCTGTTACTTGTCCCGCCTAGTAAGTAAGTTCTCGCCTCTACAGCATCGTGCTGTCTTCCTAGTTTAAGTCGTCTAGCAGCTGTATTAAGTGTAATCATGGATAGAGGTGTGTGTGTGTGTGTGTGTGTGTGTGTGTGTGTGTGTGTGTGTGTGTGATTTGGATTTTTAACGTAGCTTTCACAATTTTACAGTCATATCGCTACGATGTCTGCAGTGTGACGGCTTATAGTGATGTCTAGCACTGAGGCATCATGCCGCTGACATGTAACATCATGTCCCACCCAGTCACATTATCCTGACACCAGGCCGACCAGTCCTCACCCCCTCTGATGGTGTCACCCGGTGCGGGCAGCACCCCTCTCACCCCTCTAGTGACGCCACTGATTATAATGCATGGGAAGGTAATAGAAACACGTAATAATAATAATAATAATAATAATAATAATAATCCGTTGATGTCACTATTTTTAGTTCCTTTGATTTAAAAGTTTTGAGGAAAGTGCTGCTGCTGAGCAAACTTAATAAATAACTGATACAAGGGGAGATGAAAAGAGTTTTCCTTTAAGCCAATGGGTCTTTTGCAGGTAAGGTTAAAAATAAATATTTTTATCGGAATGAATAAAGTATGAGACATAAAGACGACACTGACGACACAATGGGTGTGAGGTTTTAAAACCTGTATGTTACGGAATAAAACACAAAAAAAATGAAACATTTAGAAGATAGCATTATATCACGGAACAGAACACAGGAAATGAATTATATGAGGAAGATAGCATGTCTCACACTACTGTACATGCATAAAAAGGGACTGATAAAAATGAAAACAAGTTACAGTAATGCATAACTTCTTATTTGCAACAAGGTACGTTCACACATATATTAACATTTAACAGCACCTGTTTGTTACAGGGTGGAAGGTGGGAGCCTTGGAAGCTCAGTTGGTCGTACTCGTAATCCTTGGGTCGTAGGTTCGATATCAGCCCAGACTACCTTAGGTAGACTGCCACGATGTGTCCTTGGGAAAGTGATGTGATGTGATGTGATGTGATTATGATTTTTAACGTAGCTTTAACAATTTTTCAGTCATATCGCTACGATGTCTGCAGTGTGGCAGTTTATAGTGATGTCTAGCACTGGGGCATCATGCCGCAGACATGTAGCATGATGTCCCGCCCAGTCACATTATCCTGACACCAGGCCGACCAGTCCTAACACTAACCTCTTAATGCTGAGCGCCAAGCGAGGCAGCTGTTAGTACCATTTTTGTAAGTCTTTGTTATGACTCGACCGGGGATCGAACCCACGACCTCCCGCATCCGAGGCGGACGCTCTAACCACTAGGCCACCGGAGCGGTTCCTTGGGAAAGTACTGAGCTCCCATTTACTCGGTATGGCAACAGCCAATAATGTGTTAAAACGCTGTTAAAACTAATAAAAACAAACAAACCAACAAGATGGAAAGTCGACACACTCTAACAGAATGTTTTCCGCTGGAAGGATATACATTCTGGTCGAGGTTCCCTCTTCAGGAGGTATGCACGAGCTAGATATGCGCGCGTATGAGTGTGTTTGTGTGCGATAAGCTATTGGCACAATACAACCTCGTTTCACCGACTGGTTCTTAACGAAGGCTGTCATCTTCAAATAGTGGGTTTAATGTTTCAAAGTTTATGGAATTTTCACTCCACATATTTTGCCAGGTATAAAGAGCGTGTACATTTGTATATTTAAAGTCAGTATATAAAATTTTTATTTAGGCAATGGATGACTGCTGGGTAGCTTTGGCTTCTTGATCAGTCTATTCGTTACTCTTAATACCAATGTGACTAGGCAGCTATCAGTATAGATTGTATGAGCGGATCACGTTTCTGCAAGATCTTGGATATTATAGGGTTGTCAGAATTAAGGGTTTGTAAGGCTTTCAGTGCGGAAGGTGAAACCGAGATGATATAATTTGTTGTTTGAGTGGCTTCCATGTAATACAAGGATTTAATTATGGCTCTGATTTTGAAGTGAAGATTGAAGCTTGATCCGGTACGGACACGATATGGTGCCATAGGGTGGTGCAATGGTGGCTCCATCCTCTTCTCCAGCTGTCGGCATGTCTGTACAAAAGGACGTCTGATAGAGGACTTTAATTTCATTCAATTTACACTTTAAAAGGAGGGGATTTATGGATGATGTTTTGAATGGCAAAGATCAGGTATAATTGTAAAAACTTTTTCCATCAGTGACTTTTCCTGCTTAAAGATGATGAATTCGTATGCCAAAAGGTTTTAGTATTTGGGCCTAAAGACTACATCAAATGCGGGATCTGGTGGATTGGAAGATAGTTTGGTAGCATCGTCTCTGATAAAATGGCTCGTTTGCTGCAACACAGAGAGTTTGTGAAGAGAAAGTAATAAATATATCCAGACTAACTGTATACCGGATCAAGCATTTGGCGGTATGATTTACAGTATGATCTGTACACAATCAAGTGATGGTCAAATTTGGTCCTTACTAATTTCTCAGTTGATTGGTCAACCAATGGGGCAATGACAATACTTCCTTCTCACGATTTTAGGTGAAGCTCACTTTTGTATTCTGCCTAACCTAGCCTAATTACATCATTGTTTAATGTTTTGTCTAACAAGGCAGTTTCGGGGAATGAACAGTATGACCTTTTTGATAACACTTGAAGGCAATTGAGGAACAGGAATTACCGATGAAGTGTTAGCAATACAGGAATGTGCAGGTCGATTGCAAATGTTATCTGCACACGTTGTGGATTGTTTATGTGAAATATGATGGTAGTTGAAAGTCTTCGTGCAAATAGTTTATCAGAAGACTTCCCTTGATAGGTTATTTTAAATGTCAAAATTCTTGTCTATTTATAGTTTCAGTGTTTGAAAGATATAGCTGCCTGATACACGTGCACGTTTGTATGAAACCCTTGAAATAGGATAAATATTGCTGTTTGTATCTTTTAAGAGTCTTGACACTGAAACCATTTAGCGTGTTTGAAATATTTCAGACGAAATGAGATGGATGTGAAATTTGAAACTGTATAATCACCAGATGAAGTAAACGTAAATTTATCTAAATTTGAGGTAATAGGGCTGCTGTAGTGTTTCTTGGCGGTTTTCTCCACTTATTTCGATCCTAAATAGTCTTGCAGGTGTTACGTATATGTAATTTAATTGCTTGTGTGTTAGGTTTAAATTCATTTTTATTTCATTACGTTATTGAAATGATAACTTTATTCACTGGATTTTGATTTTTTTGAAAATTCAGTTTTCTGTTTTGACCTGGTTCCGATTTTGTAAACATGAATGAAAATGATTGGTCATTACCAAGGTCATGTTCAGTCCACGTGTTAGTCTGTTGTAAACAGTTATATTTTTAAATTCATTTCCAGCGTGGAAATTGGATTCTTAGATAGGGTTATTCTAGCCTACGTGATAATTGGCATTTTTTTTTACCGCTGTTCAAGTTAAGTGACCACGTGAGCCATCATGTGATCAAAAATTGCGTGTCAAAAGAGACATTTTCTAGTGGATTTGATCAGTCGTAAAATATACCTTCAGGCCGAAAGGTATTCTTGTTGTTGCCATTTGAACTGAGTTTTTTATTTAAAATAAATTATTCACCCTGGAAAATACTCTTCTTCGACGAAATTCTTGGACAAAGACATTCAGTGGAAATTATTTGGAATTCTAAAGCCGGAATACTATTCTTGATTCATAAAATTCAACAATTAACTGTTGACACAACACCTTATAGAAGACGTCATCGCCTTCCATATTGGAACTTTATTGAGATTCGAACTTGGATTCAATTAGAACTGTTTAGTGATAGGACTTATATTTTTCAATTCTAGGATTAATTTTTGGGTTATATTCACAAACCGTAAGTCCTATTTCATATTTCTACCTTGTTTTCTAGGGAAATACATTATTTTGTTAACTTTACAAAGCTTGTTGACTTCACTCTTTTCTTTTGTTACTTTTGTACGAGCCTACACGTAACAAAGGAAAATCGGGGTGCTCGTCCTTGGGATATATTAATTTTGGCTAAAATATTTCCAAAAATTTTTTTCTTGAAATTTAAATTCCCCTAGCTTTCAGAATATTAATACCAAGTACTATTTCAAATTTTATTGAGATCTTTAGTGGAATCAACAAACTTTTCCTTCACAATAACATCAAAAGTAGAGAATTTTTTGAATTTTACCCAGGAGTGTTTGGAAATTTTAAAAATGGAAGCCAGCTAAAAAAGTTGGAATTAGAGATAAGACAGGTTCAGTTTCATATAGAAAAGATACAAATGGAAAAAGAAATGGAAGTAATGCAATTACAATTTAAAGAAAGAAGGGAGGAAAGACAAATGCTATTTGAGAAAGAAAAATTAGATATGCAAATGCAAAGAGAAATTCGGTTGAAAGAATTAGAGCTGGCAAAAGGAAAACACTCCCCTACTTTTGGTGTTTATAGAAATATTAAGTTAGTGCCCCCTTTTAGGGAAAAAAAAAGTAGAGAAATATTTTCCTCGTTTTGTAAAAGTCGCTGAAAATTTGAAATGGCCAAGGGAGCATTGGACTCAATTACTACAATGTGTACTAATTGGTAAAGCTAGTGATATTTACCATTCAATGTCAGTTCACCAAAGTGCTGACTATGATGTGGTTAAGGAATGCATTTTAAAGGGTTATGAGTTAGTCCCTGAGGCTTATCAGCAAAAATTTAGGAACTATAAAAAAGATGATGGACAAACTCATGTCGAATTCGCAAGAGAAAAAGAGCAGTTATTTGATAGATGGTGCTTAGCCGAGAAAGTTGAACATGATTTTGAAAGTCTCAAACAACTTGTTTTACTTGAAGAGTTCAAGGACTGTGTCCATAGCGACATTAAGACTTATCTTGAAGAGCATGAGATCGAAACCGTGGAAAATGCTGCTCGTGCTGCTGATAAGTATTCCTTAACTTATAAAGTTTCTGTTGTAGGCAAGTCTTTCACTCACCAGTCTACTGGTAGAAAGGTATTTCAGCCTAATACGACTCCTTCTAAAACTCAGTCTGGCACAACTTTTAAAAATCAAGCTCTGATAAACTTGATTCAAAATCCTTGTCTCTTCCTACGTGTACCTATTGCAAGAAGAAAGGACACGTTATTTCTGATTGCTTCAAATTGAAATATAAGCATCAGAATCAAGATAGACCTATCCCAAATGCACTTATTTCTAAGAGGTCAAGATCACGGTCATGTATTGAAAGCAATACATTTGTTGGGTCTAATAAACCCCAGTCTGATTTTATTATGGAGAATTATGAACCATTCATGTCGAAGGGTTCTATATCACTCTTGGGTGATTTGGCCAATTCTATCCCTATTAAAATGTTAAGGGATACAGGAGCTTCTCAGAGTCTTTTATTATCAGGTACTTTGCCTTTTTCTGAGAAGTCTTGTTCTAATGAGAGTGTTCTCATTCAGGGAGTAGAGTGCGGCTTTGTTAATGTTCCTCTCCATTCTGTAAATTTGTCATCAGACTTAGTTTCAGGACCTGTGACAGTCGGAATAGTATCTTTTTTACCCGCTGAGGGCATTCCTTTGTTACTAGGCAACGACCTAGCTGGAGACAAGGTTATGGTTAATCCACTTGTAACTGAGAAGCCTTCTTTGGATAAGAAAATTGATCCTATTGAAAAGGAATTCCCTGATTTATACCCAGCTTGTGCAGTTACTAGAGCTATGGCAAAGAAAGCTCTTGAGAATGATTTTGATAAGGAAAATATTCCTTTAGCTGACACATGTGCTGGTCAGGCTTTTGATGAGGTCATTTTCACTCCTTGTTTGGATCAATCAAAAGGTATTGATCACTGTGATCCTCTTTTAACTACTCATTTTCTTTATTCTAATCAGGGTGATAAACGACAATCACTTGTCGTCGAACAGGAAAAAGATCCTGAGATCTCCTGTTTGTTTCAGAGGGCCATTAGTGAAACTGAAGCCACTGAAGTGCCTGTCTGTTATTTCATTAATATTGGAATTCGTACGAGAAAATGGAGACCTGCCGAGATACCTGCTGGTGACGAGTGGTCAGTGAACTATCAGATTGTAGTTTCAAAATCTTACAGACAGAGAATACTTAGTTTGGCCCATGAGACTCCTCTGGCTGGTCATTTAGGGATTAATAAGACTTATCACAAGATCTTGACTCACTTCTATTGGCCAAAAATCAAAAGTGATGTTTGTAAATACGGTAAATCTTGTCATACTTGTCAAATGGTAGGAAAACCCAATGAAAAGATACCTAAGGCTCATCTACAACCAATTCCTGCATTTGACGAACCATTTAGCAGGATTATGGTATATTGTGTTGGTCCCTTACCTAAGACCAAGTCAGGCAACCAATATTTGTTGACCAATATGTGTTCGTCAACAAGATTCCTAGAGGAAATTCCTTTGAGGAATATTAAAACCAAAACTATAGTAAAAGCTTTAATAAAGAGCCTTTTTTTTTAACTCACTTTGGCCTTCCCAAATCTGTCCAATCGGATCAAGGGTTAAATTTTATGTCTGGAATTTTCCAGCAAGTTATGTATGAATTAGGCATTCAACAATTCAAATCTTCTGCCTATCACTCTGAGAGCCAAGGGGCATTAGAAAGATTTCATCAGACTTTGAAGAATATGATTCGATCATATTGCTTTGATACGGGTAAAGATTGGGATGAAGGCATTCATTTACTTTTGTTTGCTATTAGGGAGTCAGTTCAAGAATCTTTAGGATTCAGTCCCTTTGAACAAGTTTTCGGACACACTGTGCGTGGACAATTGAAGTTGTTGAAAGAGAAACTTCTTTCTAATGAAGATACTGAACTCAGTCTTCTTGATTATATTTCTGATTTTAAATACAAATTGTCAAAGGCTTGTGAGGTTGCAAGAGCGAATCTGCGCTCTACTCAGTCAAAAATGAAATTAAGATATGATAAAAACTCAAAGGAAAGGAGTTTTCAGCCTGGTGATAGAGTTCTAGCTCTCTTGCCCATTCAACAAAATCCTCTTCAGGCAAAGTATTATGGTCCGTACACGGTTGAAAAGAAAGTAAATGATTTAAATTACATCATAAATACTCCTGGGAGGCAAAAATAAAAACAACTTTGCCACATTAACATGTTAAAGGAGAATATTGAAAGAGATAGCCAAGTAAATCATGCAATTAATTTAGTTGTACTTGTCCAACTCACTGAGGATTTAAATGAAGGAATTCAATCGGACACTATTAATTTTGGAGCAATAAATCTTCGGAATTCGGAAATTATGAAAAATCTGGACCAGAAACTTTTACATTTGCAACAACAAGAAAGGAATGAACTTAAATAGTTATTATTCGAATATGAGCACTTGTTTCCAGATATTACTACGAGGACAAACAAACTTTTTCATGACGTTGAAATTGTAGATTCCAAACCTGTGAAACAACACCCATACAGGACGAACCCTCTCAAACAGGAGTACTTGAAAAAGGAAATTCAGTATTTACTGGAGAATGATTTCATAGAGCCTAGTAAAAGTGTTAGGAGTTCACCAGGTATACTTGTTCCGTAACCAGATAAAACTTTCCGTATGTGCACTGATTATAGGAAGGTGAACAGTGTGACAAAAACAGATTCATTTCCATTACCAAGAATCGATGACTGCATTGATAAAATTGGAAATGCCAAGTATGTCACCAAATTTGACCTTCTGAAAGGATTTTGACAAATTCTACTAACGGAAAGGGCAAAGGAAATTTCGGCATTTTGTGACTCCAGATGGACTCTATCAATATAAAGTAATGCCGTTCGGGATGAAGGATTCCCCAAATACCTTTCAACGTTTGATAAATATGATTACCTCTGGTCTAGATAACTGTGATGCTTACATCGATAATGTCATCATCTACAACGACACCTGGAAAGAACATCTAGTAACGATTAGGAAATTCTTCGACAGACTCACTGATGCAAGTTTGACAATCAATTTATCTAAAAGTGAGTTCTGCAGTGCTTGTGTAACTTTTGTAGGACATATTGTGAGACATGGACAAGTAAAATCTAAAGATGCTAAGGTCAAGGCTATCTCTGAATTCCCTGTGCTTGTCAGTAAAAAGCAGCTGATGCGATGTTTTAGGTATGGCTGGATACTATCGGAAATTTTGTTCCAATTTTTCTAATATTGCTGCACCCCTGAAAAATTTATTGAGTAAGAAAAACATGTTTCTTTGGACTGAAAAATGTCAGGAGGCTTTCGATAGGTTAAAAGCCATACTTAAAAGTGCGTCGGTTCTTACAGCTCCAAATTGCAGTCAATCTTTTAAACTATCTGTTGATGCATGTGATGTTGGGGTTGGAGCAGTATTGATTCAAGAAGATAGAAATGGCGTTGATCATACAGTTTGCTATTTCTCTAAGAAATTAAATAAGCACCAAAGAAATTACTCAACAATCGAGAAGGAATGTTTGGCTTTAATATCGGCATTACAGCATTTTGAAGTTTACATTAGTTCAGCCCCTTCTCCGGTTGTTGTGTTCAGTGATCACAACCCCCTTACTTTCATGGACAAGATGAAAAAAAAAAATCTAAATTATTAAGGTGGAGTTTGTTTTTACAAGAATATAATCTTGACATCAGACACATCAAGGGAAAAGATAATTTAATTGGAGATGCACTTTCCCGTGTATAGAAACATTATTTCATGTAGACTTTGTATAATTCATAAGAGTTTTCTTATGTAATTTTGTTTTACCTCATGTATAATTAACCTATGGTAAAAAGAAAGCTTTATTATATAAATCTTTCTTTATCTTTATGGGGGGAAGTGTTAGGTATATGTAATTTAATTGCTTATGTGTTAGTTTTAAATTCATTTTTATTTCATTACGTTATTGAAATGATAACTTTATTCACTGGATTTGATTTTTTGTTTTGAAAATTCAGTTTTCTGTTTTGACCTGGTAAACACGCAATCTATTACTCAGTTACATCTTTAGTTACCTAGTTCTTGACCTTGGTTCCGATTTTGTAAATATTGAATGAAAATGATTGGTCATTACCAAGGTCATGTTCAGCACACGTGTTAGTCTGTTGTAAACAGTTATATTTTTAAATTCATTTTCAGCGTGGGAATTGGATTCTTAGATAGGGTTATTCTAGCCTACGTGATAGTTGGAATTTTTTTTATTGCGCTGTTTAAGTTAAGTGACCACGTGAGCCATCATGTGATCTAAAATCGCTGGTTAAAAGAGACATTTTCTAGTGGATTTGATCAGTCGTAAAATATACCTTCAGGCCGAAAGGTATTCTTGTTGTTGCCATTTGAATTGAGTTTTTTATTTAAAATAAATTATTCACCCTGGAAAATACTCTTCTTCGACGAAATTCTTGGACAAAGACATTCAGTGGAAATTATTTGGAATTCTAAAGCCGGAATACTATTCTTGATTTATAAAATTCAACAAGGAACTGTTGACACAACAACACCTTATAGAAGACGTCATCGCCTTCCATATTGGAACTTCATCGAGATTCGAACTTGGATTCAATTAGAACTGTTTAGCAATAGGACTTACAGTTTTCAATTCTAGGATTAATTTTTGGGTTATGTAACAGACCAAATGTTTAGGTCGATATCTGTTTGGTTATTGTTAATCTCTGTAGGCAACATTTAGCTAGACACATGTACGATTAACTAGATTTATGGGGAATGGCCGCCATTGAAAAGCCATAATGTACGGATTGGTCCAGCCAAAGTCAGGAGTTATCGATATATAATTAAGGGCTTAGTTTGTTTAAACTTACCGGAACCGAGTTCAGTTCCTGGTTTGTATGGAAACTGACAGTTGGGACATTGACCAGAAAACAGCTGGTAGCCATTTGTTGTCAGACGTAGTGCAGTGTTTCGATGTTAGTGAGGCGGGAATTTTATGTCATTTTGATTGGTTACGCTGTGGAAGGGGGCGTGGGTTCACACAAAAAACAATCAGTTTAAATGTGCAGTAGTGGAATTTGCAACTCAGTCTACACTTTTCTACAAGAGAAAAGAACAAGAACAGAGGGCTCCGAGAAATTTAATGAGTAAATCTCTCGTAAAAAATCATCCAAGGGGGAAACGATTGTCTGGAGAATTGACAGACACCAAAAGCTTGAAACACAAGGTATGTGCATAATCTCATGTAAATTAGTTGATACTACTATGATGACTTGTTTGATTTAATTGCTTGTATTTGCATGTATTTGCAGTGATTTATTTGTCTGAGTCGTAGATCAATTTTCTTGATATGGTTTACTTGTGTTGAGTTTGTTTATCTGAGTCCGCACAATGATATTTTTCTTTATATGTACATTGACGGCTCTCTAAGTTATAGTCTCGATTATTGTATGGAATTATGTATCCAGAATTTTATGCTTATTCTATATAGGGAATTATGTATCTAGCATAACTGTGTTGAGTTCATTTATCTGAACTCGTACAATGATATTGTTTATTTATATACATTGACGAATTGTTGGAATGTAGATATTACGGGAAGCCGTGGAAATTATCCGAACGAGTTTATTATGTGTATTTGTAACACTAACGTAGGGTAAGGAATTTCATTCATTCTCGTGTAATGAGACTAGTAAGGAATTAATGTCTCGGTGTGGTGTAAATGGCAATTAGCAGACCATTAGTCTGTGGAACTAGGTTGTATGTTCTGTTATGACCAATTAGTCTAGATAGCCATCGACGTCTGTTTGAATCTGATAGAATTACATCTGACCTCGAGGGGTGAGACTAATGATTTATTCCCGTATAATGTGACGGAAGATTTAGGTTGCTTTTGTTTATAGTTTTACAAGGTGAGATAGTTTCGGGAAGAGACACATTTTACAACCCAAAGAGAGTGGAAAGCCATAAGGGAAAAATACGAGATACCAAGAATTTTGGAAAGAGGGAAGTAGAGCGAAAAGGACTTACCAGCGCGAAGGAGCCAGAAGTACAGTCTGAGTGGATCTTTTGGACGGAACCGAACACCAGGTTATGAATCGATGCAAGGCAGTGTTATTCGATTTCTCACTCGGTTAAATGATGATTTGATTCTATCGTAAACAGAATCGGCTATTTTTATAATCTTATTTGCATTTTGAAATTCCCTAATTAGTTTGTTTCAAAAAGAAGAAGTGTATCTTTCGAATTGTGACGTTTATATCATTTGCTTGTGAAATTTTATTGTTTTTGGAATTTGATTAAATTTTGTCTTTATTTGTAACGGGGGCTCGTGTTATTCTGTTCTATATATTAGCTCAGATTATCTATTTATTCCACCCATAAGTCATACTTTGTATTGACCTTACTCGATACCGGGCAAATTTCACCGTTGGCGATCACCTCTAGATACGAAAGCCAAAACTAGTAAACCCGCCACAAATAAGTTGAGGAGGGGTTTACCACAGGTTATATTCGCAAACCGTAAGTCCTATTTTATATTTCTACCTTGTTTTCTACGGAAATAAATTATTTTGTTAACTTTACAAAGCTTGTTCAATTCACTCTTTTCGTTTGTTACATTTGTACGAGCCTACACGTAACACAGGTGCTGATGCACTGTTAAGTACCAATAATTAATTATCATTTCTGACGATTGTGTTGGGTGGCCGTTCTGAATAAAGGAATTTTCCCACTTTGTACTTATAAAATTGTATGTTTTCTAATTGAACTGTCGAACAGAAGTGGCTATCAGACCAAATGAATCTTTCTTTTTGCGCAGCCGCGGTATCCTAGAAGTTAATAAGATGGAGTCCCAGTCTAACATGGCGCCTTTGTGTTTCTCTAGCAAGTAGATTTTCTCTCATTTTCACGGCATTAATGTTATGCTGTGCTGTTATCACTAGTTAACAAAACAGTCAGTAAAAAAAGAAAAGGAAAACTAAAATAATGCAAATAGTTTGAGTTTTGTTACAGGATTAAAGTTCGCGATATTTCTGCTTAAATAGTATTTTACAGAGACAGCCATTATTCCAAATTAGACTTGCTGTATAAGAATTTGCATTCAGAATTGAGTACTGACCATTTTAAAGAATATTTAAAGTGAAATTTACCATTTCGCTCTGAAATCGAATTTGTCTTGCATAAAAAAAATCCTTTCATGTATTACTGAACCTTTGCTCGGTGGGGTGATTCTTAGTCTAAATGTTGATGTTCCGAATTATTCATCCACAGTTTTATTTCATTGTAATTTGGTTATTTTCTGACCAGTTGCCATTTATCCTTTTCATATAACCGTCACGTGACGTCAACAGTATCGTTAAGTCGCTTTAGCTACCTGTACTACGCACTGACCGTGTGAACCATTAGGAGATCTTTGATAATTTCATTCATTTTACATATGGCGAAGCGGAGCCAGGCACAGTAGTTATAATTGACTTTAAAAGATTAAAATAAATTATTTCTATTAGCACTATTTGTTTTCTTCCAAACTTCGTTCAAGTTTCTATACTGACGAAGTACATAACACACACACACACACACACACAAATATATATATATATATATATATATATATATATATATATATATATATATATATATATATATATATATATATATATATATATATATATATATATATAATAATAATAATAATAATAATAATAATAAAGAGTGGATGCAAATTGTTATGGCTATATATAACGGTAAATCAAAGTAACAGAATCGGTGTTGTGATCTTGTAACTAATATATTGTCTTATTTTATGAACTACCTAATAAAGAGTTCATATTTTGAATCACACCATTCAAAGACTATTAAATGTCATGACACCACATATAGTGCAGTGCCCCAAACTATTGCATCCAAAAATATGGACTACTGTCCTGGTTGTTAGCTCACAAGGATATTATTAATTTTTAATTATAATAAGGACAAGAATTTGGTCGGAATAAGGATCAGTGGCATGTACAAAATAATGGCATCACTTTTGTTTTCGTGTAACCGTCAGGAACATATATTTATCCAAATTATGATGTCTGTAATAAATCATGTCTATGAATTGCAATACCATAATTCATTGTCCATCTGGGATTCTGCTCTTCGCGTAGGTTTTGTTTTTTTTTCTTCGTTTTAATGCGGAAATAAGACTAGGCAGTGGGAACAAATGGTTTTCGGAATTTAAATTAATTCCGGCTCAGACGATGCCCTTTCAATTCTTGCTCATTTCCAGACTCGAGTGGAAACAGTATTGCATAATTCAATACCAATAACATTTAAAAGTAGATCATTTTGTCTTCACAAACAACGATGTATAGAGTAAATGTCTTTTCAATCAATACTATGATATAACACGGACAACATCATTTTTCAACACTGCATGTTTGTCAGTTGAGAGACAAGGATTTTGTTTACATACTCTTCTTTGGAGAGGTGAGTTCATTTGCTTCTATTAGGTGACCTTTTAGCCAATCTTGTACAGAAGGTGAGGTGCAAGATCTACACAGCGTGGTAGCAGCAGTGGAAAGGGCACCGTCTGTATTGCAGTAGGCTGCCGGGCGATGTTATGCATATCGATGTTGTTATGTTGTTGTGGGGTTTAATGACACTTTTTCAGCACAAGATAGGTTATACATGGCGACCAGTATAACTGGTGGAGGAAGTACCCCGAGAAGAACCATTGACCCACGAGAAGCTGCGAACGTCATATTCTAGCTTTTACATCGCATTAAGATAATTCTATGTATGGTAAAAGGGCCCTATTCCAACATACGCAACTATTTTTGTTATTTTTCTCAATGTACATTACTCTGCCAATTAGAAAGACAACTACCATATTGTTAATAGTAAACACTCGTTGCCAGAAGGCACGCGAAGCAAAATTCACATGGCGGCAGCCAATCAATAATGAGGAGACTATGCAAGGATTTCAAGGACTTATATTTGGATCAATCAGTTTCACAGATAGTGATATGTGAACATGTTGGCATGCTGACATAAATAAAAATAATAAGCAACAAACACTGTAAGCAAAGTACAAAAAGTATTTCATATGTTAGAATTAGCCTTGCCCAGGTAAAAACTTTAGGTGTCATGTCAGTATGTTACAGAATTAGACTTCGCCAGATAAAACTGTTGTTTAAGTGGCAAACATGTTACAGAATTAGCCTTGGCCATGAAATGGCAAAGTGTAGTTTCATTGCAAAGGTATATAGTTAGCCTTGGCCAGATAACAGTAAGTTTTGTTTTCATGGCGACTTGCTACAGAATTAGCTATGGTCAGATGAAAGTGAAGTTGTTGCAGAATTGGCAAGATAAAAGTCTAGTATAAATTTAGTTTTAAAGCACTATATAAAAGAATTAGCCTTGGCCTCATACAAATGTAGTTCACATGGCAGCATATTACATAACTATCCTTGGCCTGACATGAGTGTAGTTTACATGGCAGCATATTACAGAATTAGCCTTGAATTAGCCTTGGCCTCATACAAGTGTTGTTCTCATGCCATGTTACATAATAAACCTTGGTCTGATACAAGTGTAGTTCTCATGGCAATATGTTACAGTATTAGACCTGGCCTGATACAAGTGTAGTTTTCATGGCAACATGTTATAGAATTAGCATTGGCCGTTGTTCTCATGGCAACATGTTACAGAATAAGCCTTGGCCTGATACAAGTGTAGTTCTCATGGCAACATGTTACAGCATTAGACCTGGCCTGATACAAGTGTAGTTTTCATGGCAACGTGTTACAGAATTAGCATTGGCCTCTTAAAAGTGTAAATTTCATGGCAGCATGTTACAGAATTAGTCTTGGCCTGCAACAAGAGTAGTTTTCACGGCAATATGTTACATAATTAGCCTTGAATTAGTACTGGCCTGATACAGGTGTAGTTCTCATGGGAACATGTTATAGAATAAGCCTTGACCTGATACAAGTGTAGTTCTCATGACAACTTGTTACAGAATTAGCCTTGGCCTGATACCAGTGTAATTTTCATGGCAGTATGTATCAGAATTATCCTTGAATTAGTATTGGCCTGACACAAGTGTAGTTCACATGGCAACATGTTACAGAATTAGCCTAGACCTGATACAAATGTAGTTCTCATGGCAGCATGTTAACAACATTAGACCTGGCAAGCTACAAGTGACCGTACTGCTATGGTAGTTTATGTTTGTTTTAAATTAGATTTACAATTGATCGCAGGATGACACAAAGGGAGTTTTGTGTTGCACTGACTCACATTCTTCACGATGTTTCTAATTCAGAATAGTATACATTTGGAATCTGAGCTCAATGAAGACCGTAAAGGAGTTGTTAGATATGAATTTTCTGATCAGATAATGCTGTTACTTTACGTTGCATATGTCATTCATTTGTCCGGATTTGAAGGTATACTTTCATTTGTAAATTACCGGTGTGTCAGAACACATCTAGCGCAAGTTGCTTTCTTTTATAAGGCAGTTTTTATTCTAAAATGGTCAAAAACATTTCCGCTTGATTGCTTAGCACAACCTACTATCAGATCATCCTGGGTGGGTTACCGTGGTGGTGGATTCCTAGGTAAGGCACTTTACTAAAATTGTCTTGGCACTAAATAACCTACATGTGTTGCTCTACGGCAAAACAGACAAATCAACATATTGTTAAGCACACACGACTTAATGTTCTGCTATATAACCCTGTATTACGGGGATTAAAGTAAATTTTATCATACCGTTGGCGCTAAAACAAAAGGCTTAGTCGATATGCATCTTCTCAAACATACTTTTTTTAAATCTTTTTCATGTGTCAGACACGGTCAGAATAAAGTATGAAATAGCTGTTACTTGGAAAATTAAAATACAATTAATTACTCCTAATCTGATCACTTTTAAAACAATTTAATGAGGTTAAGGATTAAAGGATTAGTGAATGACATAGATAAGCTACATGTCTGATGGTGTGGTTCAGCCCAAAATTAATGCAATGCAGTTGTGGCGTAGATAAAAGAAACATCTCCGTTGCGCAAGAAACTTTATTTACCATTTGTGTTTACTTGGAGATCGCTGAGTTTCGCACCTTGTCAGGGGTATTAAGAAAGAGAAAAGTGGAAGTAGCTTTCTCCCTTCTTAAGTTTTTTTAAGAATGCCAGACGCTTTAACATCACTTATAAACGTATTTATATGCTTTCTACCTGATGTATCAAAGGTTATAAATCAAATCTTGCGTTATTTTGACAGAATCTCAATTCAAAGGTCGACAATATTTTAATATATTTAATTATTTTGTTGATTATATAAATCCTTACGGCCCTCTGCAAATTTAACCACAATGATTCATCAGTACATTCTCTTTTGAAACGTCAAGGGCTTTTCATATTTCAAAGCTGCTAATTATCCATATTCACTACTTGTAACGACTTTTGCAACCATATTTTTACCTTTTTCATATCGTACCAGTTCTGATCGTTCTAATCGCTTGTAAGTCTGTCCCCGTTTAGTACCGTTTCTAACTGTTACCAATCATCTATTGAGACTCGGTACTTTTTTGCACCTTTTCAAGATAGTTTCGCATGGTCTAACTACCTGTAGTTGTTGATATCCGTTTACTAATTTCATACAACAAAGTTAATCGATTTCTCATAAGTTCTGTCAAAACGAGTACAAACTCTTAACATTGAGAATAATAGTTCAAATAATGTCTACCGTATCGTGCCGTTTTAAACATTCTTTTTAATCATATCTTCTCGTCCTCGTATCGCTTTCAACCGGTTTTGTGCTGTACCGTCTATGTGTCATTTCTAGTATTGGAAAAGATGTTAGAGGTACCACATATGTCAACCAAGACACGAGTATTAACAAAGTCATTACTATCGAAGACACAGCGAGAGCGATGAATTGCAAGAAAATAAGAACTTCTAATATTTCTATATTTAATTTTGTTCTGGTTGGTGAAGCAGAGCAACAATTTGTTCATAACACGATTATAACGTGTTAGATACTCAAATGAAAGAGTTAGTGGCAATATAAATGGATACTAACAATAAATAATAAATAAGAACAATACACTTCTATATAGAAATTGAACGAATACAGATCTCAAGCCAACATTATTCAATGCAAGGCACGTCTACAACGTTTGCATTTGATTTTTGTTATGCTGAAATGGCAAGTAGATCTTGACTTAATATCGATTTGTCGTCTGCCTGATGTGAAGACAAAAAACCAGTAGTAAAAAGGTGGTTTTTCAGGTGGAGAAGAGCGTAGATGTGTAGAATCTCAACGTTCCAAGACATACAGAAAAGAAGTGTTTTATTGACCATGTTTCCTGTAGAGGTGTTATCTTGCTTAGTTGCTTTACTAAATTTTGACATGGATGAACACCAGTCGTGACAGTTTCAAGTGGTTATAATTTTGTTGCATACAGAAAGTGACAATCACATCTCGATCTACTTCTCTGCACTGCTCTAATGTGAAATTTCCATGTGACGAGGTCTTGAGTAGGAACTGCCTTTATGGAGCAGGTATCTACATGCAAGACGTCAATGACATCTCGTCTCCGCAAATTTGTTTTCGATAAATGATGTCACTCTCCAGTTGTGGATTGGATGTTTCAAATCTTGTTTCTTGAGTTTTCATTGACATATTTAAAAAGAATACAGGACATATATATTTAGATATAACTGAAAGACCATATATGGAATCTTCTGGTCAGAAGTGGCGTGACTTCAGGCAGCTTTGGTTGCTTTATCAACTCTCTCATTACACTTACCGAAGTGACTGAGTACAGTATGCTTTTTTTCTAGACAGATCACGTGTCTGTTAGATTTTATATATTACGATATTGTCAGCGTTGAACGTCATTTCGATTGGATCATGAATTTAGGATTGTGTGTGTTATTGCGGTACTTTTCACACATTATTGGTTTCTTCATGCCAAAGGAATGGGAACTAAGTGCCTTTCCCTAAAACTCATCGAGGCAGGCGATGCAGGCTAGCCTGGAATCCGCGACCCATGGATTACGCGTCCGACGATCTACCGAATGGCATAATCAAAATAATGACTTAAAAATGTTGTGTAAACAAGCATGTTCGTCATACTTGACAAAATATGTGAAATAAAAACCCCACAAACTTGAGAACATCAAACAATCTATTGGCGAGAGGCTTCCTTTATATAAAACAAATCGGACAGAGGAGATGGTATCGTACCGATCACGTATCGGACACATATCTGACTTGTGCATACCTCCTGACGGATAGACCTCAACCCGACCGCACACCATGCCAATGTCCAATGACAGTGGAACACATCCTTGTCAACTGCGTCAGCTTCAATTCGGTTAGACAGAAGCGTTTTGATTTTAACCTAATGAAGAAACTGTTTGATAATGTACCACCACTGAAAACGTTGGACTTTTTGAGGGAATGCGGTTTATGCAGCAAATTTTGATCGTATCTATTAGGGATTTTACATTTGCTACTATTATCGTTGTTATATAGAATTTACAGAGTTTTAAACATCTTTTACGTTTTATAATTCCATTTGTTTTGAATCGACTGAATTTTTTTTTATATAATTTTTTTTTTATTTTCTTTTTTGTTTCTTTTTTGCAATCTAATTGGATATACACGGTCATGTGATACTGATCAAGAATTTTTGTATACATCGGTTTATTCTGCGCACTATATCTGATCCTCTTTTTACATATCGCTAAATTCTACGGACTACTTCTGGTTCCTAATTTACACATAGGTAAATTCTACGGACTACTTTTTTCCCATGTTTACACATCGGTAAATTCTGCGGACTACTTTTTGGTTCCCTGTTTACACATCGGAAAATTCTGCGGACTACTTTTGGTTCCGTTTCCAGGTCATTTTATGTGTGTTTCATCTATACCAGAGGTCTCAAACACGCGGACCCTTGGCCGCATGTGGCCCGCGAAGCCATATCCTGTGGCCCGCAAAATAATTGGCATCACATGTAGTCATGAGAGATTACAAAGGCGGTGCGGCCTTTGGGCCATCGAAAATGCACTCATGCGGCCCTCAGGGTGGTTTGAGTTTGAGACCCCTTATCTATACGAACGCCTTACACCATGATAATAAAAACAAGTCCCCCCCCCCCGTCCCCGGTGATTTGCGATCAAAATTTGCAACTCCCTGATTAAAATCGCACATTAGAAGTTAAAACAATGTAATTGCACAGTCATTCCTGCACTGCAACACTCGTCCCTTTTGCCAAAGAAAGTATATGGCAGGCTTTACAATCCAATCTTTAGGATTTATTGTAATATGCACTACCACCTGTTATTAAAGGTCAGGGTCATATGACCTAACAGGGATCTCAATAAAAATGGGTATGATTTTGCGTTTGAAAGATCGAAATGCATAGATAGCAACAACAACGAATGCAATAGAAACACACACCATAAGCAAGCGTAATGTAAATTTAAAAAAAGAATTGCTTGGTATAAACAGCATCCACCATTTTTTGTTGAAGAGGCTAATGAAAGAAAACTTCGAGCTAATTAGCAATGAATACTTGCTTGATAAAATCTGCTGATATGATGACAGAAAGGAAGTAAATTGGAATTATAGGGATTCAATGATAATGGCTGGGTATTTATTGATATGCAAAATTTACCTAATAACTCATTAAGTAAATAAAGTCGGAATACTTTATCTTGAAGTTACTTTCGAACCACATATGTTCCTAAAGTTGTGCAGTTTATTTTTACTTTGCTCGAACATTTGCCTTCAGTTGGAAGCATACAGCCTGTATTGTGCGATTACAGACATACGTACATGCATAAATACATACATACATAAAGACATACATATATATGGACGTACGTACGTCCAGCTGGGCTACTGGAGTTCTCCTCCGAAAGATGAAATATATTCTGAAGAGATGTCAATATATGGAACGATTTAAATATGGCTGTAACCTGTGAGGAAAGACTGAATATAAGATAACAGGCTAGAGATGATATTGTGGGTGCTGCAATCGCAGCTGCACCCTTTTCCCCATCTTTCGAATTGCTACACACAGGAATTTGTGACCAATAGATGAGGCTCTTATTTAATAATTTACTCGGATGACACTTTTTGAATTCGCAAAGACTATTTATTATTTTTGTGTGAGTGGCCACAGTGAGAACGTTAGAATGAGAATTCGCAGTATAGTCAATATTGATTTTTGCTGTTAAATAATGAAGCCAAATTCGTATATACCAAAAGGTAGCATGCAATTTAGTTTCCTATTGTACTTTATTGTTAACTGAGCTTAAGGAGGCATGTTACTGTGAGATAATTACCAAAATCCTAAATGTCCTATCACATGTCCACAATTATAGAATGTACAGAATGAATTTTGATAGTCTTGACTTTCCTGATGTACTAATAGTCTTGAATATCATGATATACCACAATGATGTAATTCAGAATGTCTTTGAATAGAGCTAATAATAATCCCAAAGTAGTATATATCCAAAGTCACTGAGCCCTTTGTAATTGCCATGAATAATTTAAATAAATAATTCCTTTCGAATGAAATCTGAACATATCCATAAACTATGATAACAAAATCGATTCCAGACACTAACCTAAGACAGGAATGAATTATTTGCTTATCAAACCTCTATTTATACACATTTTACTTGACCTATCACTTAAGAGAATGTCAAGGTTTCCAGCAAAGAAACCTTAGTCTAACTGTTAACAAGACTGACCTTGAAACGTAAGTAGTTCCATTGTACTACTGCGTCATGCGCATTAAAGTTTTTCAGTACTCGACATGTGAAAGGTTTCCGTCGATTTTGTACTTCACGTTTTCATTCATTTGGAAGGGTTTATCTTCCAGGGGGTTGTTGTTAAAGGCACTTTCAGAACTTTATTTGGCAATAACATACAGTGGAAATGGGAGCCAAGTGCTGCCCTGGGTACTGCTACCGTTGGCACGGCATAGTAGAATAACCCCATATGCGTTCACGCGTCGTGCCGTAAGAGGTGACTAAGTCGAGGCAACCCGTTTGCAGTGGCTTGCCTCCTGTGTCGTTTGGAAAGAGGTAGTTGAGTGCAGGAATATGTAGTTGGAGCGTTCCTGGGTAACTCGACATGACTGCTACTATAAGGTGCCAATTAAAGGCCAAATGTGCCTGAAGAAGTTAGGGTCCTTGCAAATAAATTTAAGCATCATGTACAACAAGAAAGAAAAGGAAATATTAAACATAAAGATATTACAATTTTGTAAAGTTGTGTGTAAGAAATATAAAGGCTTCAAACATAAAATATTTAAAGCCAAATATATAACATAAACCTCATTCCCTAAAATTTTCGTCTTGCAGAGCACGTCAAAATATTTCAGGCCCACAAAGTGGAAGTTGACGCACTCAACAAACATGTGTTCCACTGTCAGTGGACACTTGCATCATAAGCACTATGGATGAGGTTCACCCTTCAGAAGGTATCCATGAGTCAGGTTTTCATGTCCTGTGTGCGATCGGCACAATACACCTCATCTCTCCGATTTTATTCTATACTAGGTATACCATTGTGACTTGGCATCCTACAGTACATAACAATTCAGGTCAAAGTAGAATGCTGCATCAAAGCAACAACCGTCTGCCACTCCTTTACTCAGTTATGTGGATCTTCGCCTCCAATGACACGGACGAAATCCATGTCGAATGGATTACTACAACTGTGTCGACTCTTTTGAGGTGCAGCCATATAGCCAATTCGATAACTCTGAGTACGCAGGGGGCCTATGTTTCCACTCAAATGCAACACACCACTTTGGCCTCATCTTCGCCTAGACTTGGGGGAGGGGGTCAGAAGGGCCCAGGCTGATCAATCAGCTGGGAGCGTTAAGTTTCAGAGGCTATGGGAAAGACTTTCAGTTTCTTTGTTTGCATACTTCAAATGTGTTTGCATACATTTCATAGGTCACCTTCGCGAATAAAGCAATACAGTGTTATCTTCAAACTTCACAAAAAAGCATATACAATGAGGGCGGTCGCTGGAGTAAATTGACTGATGTTTGTCCTTTGTATGAGCATATCAACTTGTTTAACCCTGACAGAAGAAACGCAGTAAATGAGCGTAACTGTCCTTTTGTTGGGCTCCTTAGTGGGTGGAGAACACTGGCGACGAAATAATAATCTTGCCGTATGAGAAACGCAACCAAAAACTTCTACCGATAGCGTGAACCAATATGTCAAAGAACCGGCAAAATAATTTAAGTGGCGGTTCAGATGAGGGTAACTCGTCTCTGCCAGGGAAATTTACCAAGATTTCTCTTTATTGCATCCATTGACGAGAACCAAAACATCACTTATCACCTTTTTGTGTTAGATAAAGCACTTTCCTGCTGTGCTGGAAAGCCGATAAGTGTCAAAAAGTTTAGTTAGGGCCAACTATTTGTAGAGTGTAGCTGCAAAGTTCACTCTGACAATCAGCTCCGTTTGAAGCGGTGTGTGGAAATACCCATTAAGATACTTTAACACAAATGTCTCAACTTGACAAGAGTTTATGTTTAATCTAATGATTTGGGTGGCTGCAGTGGTAATTCCACACAAGTGAAACGAATTAACTAACATTTGCTGTAACGACAAGGTGATTCAGATAAAAACTTCAATCTTGACGTTAGACATCGCCACTTTGCCTTACGTTGATCAAAGCCAGGTTCTTGAACTTTCCTGTCAAGCCGTTCATTACAAATCCTGTGGTGTTTCAACTGCCAAAGAACATCAGTGTGAATGGTCCTGCAAAGATGACTGCGAAAGGAAACCAGTTTGTCTCAGATGTGGGAAATATGGTTACGATGGATCGTCAGCTTCAACACTTCTCTTGCTCTTGAGACTGTTCTAGGTGGAAATTTGAGGAAATACAACGCGTGAAACAGGAAAAACGTCTTCAGTTCTCCTAAGGCCAGGAAATGTATATATGTCACAGCTTCGCTCAGTACGCCTTCTGCAAATACTGTCTGTATCCAAAGAGATATTATACGGCCAGAAGGTCATACCAAAATTAAAACCACTTGGTAGCAGTAACCAAAAGTGAGAACGAATCAGGCAAACCAATAATCAGTGTGACAGTATAGCAATTAAGAAACCCAATGCTTCAAACGACAAACCGTCTAAATCCAGCCTATGAAAGGAGCAGCAAGCCACTGGCCTGTGGTCAAAGAAA
Source organism: Megalonaias nervosa (assembly GCA_016617855.1). Lineage (NCBI taxonomy): Eukaryota > Metazoa > Mollusca > Bivalvia > Unionida > Unionidae > Megalonaias > Megalonaias nervosa. The sequence goes on along the minus strand of JAECUM010004009.1, from coordinate 1,438 downwards.
AAATTATATTACAAAAGCTCATGAACTTTACTCCAGAGATACCTGTTAACTCCGACCTACCAAAAGATCAGCAGACTGCTGACGCCGATGGAAACGAATTCTTTAAACTAAATAGGAAAACGGTGGAAAAATGTTCTAGACTTCCCACATGATGTAACGATCCTATTAAACTTTTTAATAGGTTTGGAGGTGTAGAGAGACGTTGGGAATCCCCTAAAGCAAGAACGAAGCAGGCAACCCAATAATCAGCGTGAGAGTAGCACTTAAGAAACCCAATGCTACAAACGACAAACCGCCTAAATCCAGCCCACTAAAGGAGCAGGGAGAGAAATGACCGAGAAGTCCCGCACTTTCTTCACTTTCATCAATATACCCGAAACCATAATAGAATGGAGCTGCACAGGCCTAATAACATATATTGATGAAATTAGTCTCGTAGTTAAGGGAGATGAACCAAAAGATGTCTATCTTCAGGTGACCTTTCTAAGAGAAAATGATAATTTTAAAAACTTCAGCACCTGCAGAAGTTTGGAGAAATACCAACAATGCTAATGGGGGAAGGTCCAAATCCTAAATGCCAAAACTCCTTACAGACAAATTAATCCATATGCTATTTTGCTCAGTATATCTGACTCCATGCACTCCAATCAATGATGCTAATCTGGATCGTCAAATTGAACATTCCGAATGTAGTTTGGTTAACTTGATGATTTGGGCTTCCACAATACACTCGGGGCTGTGAAGATATCAACGAAGAAGGGATGAAGATGGGTTCAAAATATAATCTGTGCCTTTTAAATTATATGTCAGTCAGGAATCCATCTCTTTTACTTGATTTCTCTTGAGAAGCTGGCGACGACCTATATAGTAGTGATAACTTAACTAAGTATGTTTAAGCAGCAATATTCAAAACCAAAACCCTAAGTGATGGATATTAAACAAATCAAGTTGATAACGAAGTAGATCCAAAACACATATGTACATAGATAGTCCGATTCCTGAATGTGTCAACAAACTATGGATTGATAATGCATGCAAAGATGTTATTAGTGAACGGAACATGTCCAAAAACGTCTGAACATGTGAATAAAACTCGTATAAATGTACAGAGAGAGAGAGAGAGAGAGAGAGAGAGAGAGAGAGAGAGAGAGAGAGAGAGAGAGAGAGAGAGAGAGAGAGAGAGAGAGAGAGAGAGAAATGCAAATGCAAAAAGAAAAGGAAGAAAGAGAATTTCAATTTAGATTAAAAGAATTAGAGCTGGCAAGAGAATTGCACATTCCCACATTACATACAAATTCAAGTTTTTATGTTACTAAGAATGTTAGGTTCGTACCCCCCTGTATGGAAAAAGAAGAAGGCAAATATTTTCCTCATTTAAAAAAAAATGCTGAAACTTTGAAATGGACAAGAGAGAATCACCATTACCACATAATTCACT
>JAECUM010004008.1:0-64985 GCA_016617855.1 Megalonaias nervosa | reverse complement strand
TTTCATTCTAAACTGCAAGTGGCTGCTGGTCTGGGGAAGGGGGAGAGCATACAAGAGGGGGGACGACTATTCTTGGTGCAGAAGACAATTTGATAGGATACTATTCCTCTTCATGATGCAAACCATCAGTGATGACTTCAACAACATTCAGTCCATCTAACATTCATCATGGGCATCACTTTATTTGTGATGTACTTTATTGTTCACTGAACTTCTTAAAGGTATCTTCACAACTAAGATGTACATCTTTAACATCTGCTTGTGTAGACTTGACAGTTTTTTCCTATGAAGTACAGATACATGTAGTTTAAGATGCATAGATTTTCACTTGCTTCTTTTTTTATTTCCTCATTTCACATATTCATTCAGCATTAGTCTTTATTATCTTTGATTTGATTTTCAACTCGAATCAAGTTTAAATCTCAATTAAATCATACCTTTTTCCCAAAGTTTCACCATCGCCTTCTCTACATTATGTTTTTAGCAATTATGAAGCTTCTTGGTGAATCGTGCTTGCTTGCTAGTGTTTCATACCTTGGTTGCTATAGTTTTTCAAGTTATTATACCCTCTTTTTACGTTATTACACCATTGTCTAACACAACTATTGCATCTCTAGTCATCAACTGGCATCCTCTTTGTGGTTTTAATCTGATAGTTTTGTTTTGAAAAAAATAATATCACATTTATGTTGGCCATCTTCCCTAACTGAATACTCATATTCTAAACTAATAGTAATGCCATGCCTATTTATTAAAATTATCAAACTGCTTTAAATAATGGACTATCCACCCTGGCCCAAATTAAGACTTCTGGGATCAGCCCAGACTGCAGCCTGGGATCAACCCAAGTCACACTGTGCACATCATAGTCTTTTGATATTCAAATTGGTTTAGTAAGGATAAATGCAATATGAAATCAGAAAGCATTTTTTATGCTATGATCCAAGCTCAGTTCTACATAAACTGGGATCAATCTTGAATGCATTTTTATGTGAGGATCAGCCTAGCACAGATTCTGCATAATCTGGGATAAGTTGAGAATTTGCTATAATACTGGGATCATTAATGTGATAAATGTGTATATCATGAACTAACCATGTTGGTATTGGTGTAAAGTAAAAAATGTGTACATCATGAACTGACCATGTTAGTGTCATGTGATAAATGTATACATCAAAAACTAAACATGTTGGTGTCATTTGATAAATGTGTATGTCATTAATCAAACATGCTGGTATCATGTGATAAATGCATACATCATGAACTAAACATGTTGGTGTAATATGATAAATGTGTACATCATGAAATAAACATGTTGGTGTCATGTGATAAATGTGTATGTCATTAATGAAACATGTTGGTGTCATGTGATAAATGCATACATCATGAACTAAACATGTTGGTGTAATTTGATAAATGTGTACATCATGAACTAAATATGTTGGTGTCATGTGATAAATGTGTACATCATGAACTAAACATCTTGGTGTAATATGATAAATGTATACATCATGAACTAAACATGTTGGTGTCATGTGATAAATGTGTGCATCATGAACTAAACATGCTGTGTTATGAACATCATGAACTAAACATGTTGGTGTAATTTGATAAATGTGTACATCATGAAATAAATATGTTGGTGTCATGTGTACATCATGAACTAAACATGTTGGTGTAATCTGATAAATGTGTACATCATGAACTAAACATGTTGGTGTAAGCTGATAAATATGTACATCATGAACTAAACATGTTGGTGTCATGTGATAAATGTGTACATCATGAACTAAATATATTGGTGTAATATGATACATGTGTACATCATAAACTAAACATGTTGGTGTAATATGGTAAATGTGTACATCATGAACTAAACATGTAGGTGTCATGTGATAAATGTGTATGTCATTAATCAAACATGTTGGTGTCATGTGATAAATGTGTACATCATGAAGTAAACATGTTAGTGTCATGTGATAAACATGTACATCATGAACTAAACATATTTGTGTAATATGATAAATGTGTACATCAAGAACTAAACATGTTGGTGTTTGTGTCATGTAATAAATGTGTACATCATGAACTAAACATGTTGATGTCATGTGATAAATGTGTACATCATGAATTAAATATGTTGGTGTCATGTGATAAATACATACATCATGAACTAAACATGTTGGTGTAATATGATAAATGTGTACATCAAGAACTAAACATGTTGGTGTTGGTGTCATGTGATAAATGTGTATATCATGAACTAAACATGTTGATGTCATGTGATAAATGTGTACATCATGAATTAAAACATGTTGGTGTCATGTGATAAATGCATACATCATGAACTAAACATGTTGGTGTCATGTGATAAATGTGTACATCATGAATTAAAACATGTTGGTGTCATGTGATAAATGTGTACATCATGAATTAAAACATGTTAGTGTCATGTGATAAATGTATACATCACAGACTACTAGAATTCCTATGAAAACCCCAATAGGCCCACCTTGTCAATTTTACTAAAATGGGGATTGGGTGGTGCCATAGCATAAATAAGCCTTCTAAGATTAAGATTTGTCAAAATGTTGCAAAAATGGAGGATGGGCCTAACATTATGGTAGATAGAATAACTATCTGAGAATTATCATACCCTGGTACTCCTGCTGACTCCATCTGATTGGCTATTGTTACATCATCAGACCACACATCAAACTGCCATTTTTTCAGTCCCAGCAATCCACACAAGACAGTTCCAGTATGAACCCCAATTCGCATGTCCACATTAACCCCTGTAGCTTCTCGAACATCTCTGAAGACAGAGAAAGAAAGGTCTCTGCATAAAGCATTTTTCAAAGAATCCAATAAAAAATTTTATATTATATATTATAACCTGGTGAGAAAGAATTTAAAATAAACACATGAAAATGTCTTCCCTGTGATGCTGTTTTCACCTTAAAAGAACACTGTCAAATGAACCATGTGACTTTGACTGACCCCTTGAGAACCAGCTGTTATAAGTCTTTCATCTTCCCTGTTAAAAGTATGTGGCACATCTGATAGCAATCTACTTATGGAAATACAAAAATACCTACTACATAGAATTTTCAACAATTTCCTATTCAAAACTTAAAAGCCATTCATCCTGTGGCACTAACCTTTGGCCAATCACTACAAACAATATTCTATAAACCCAGTTCAAAGTCTTAGATCTTGTACATCAATCCCAAGTAGGTTTTTCTCAAACAAACTTGGAGCAATAAATCAATGTGACCTTGATCTTGGACCTTCTGACCTCCATATACCTGAAGATACTTAATAACCAATGGTAAACAACTCTGTAATAGCCGATTACAATGTATCCATGGCAACAGTTGATAATGCTAGATCTAAAACCATTAACCAATAACCTCAAATCAAAAAAGTGCAACAAATGACCCCTGCAAACATGACCATTTATACCACTGGCCTTCAATGCCTAATGATCTTTCTTCTCCACCTGACGCATTTGTTGACCAAGTCCTGATGTTGATGGGAAATACTGACTATCAAAAGATAACTAAAAGTTGCTGCTAAACAGATTGACAATATGTAAACATTTTGACCACTACATCTGATCTTTTGCAACATCCATATGCCCCAACATAGTTTCTGAAACTAAATTGTCTTGTAATTAATGATTTTTACATATTCTGTTCAAAAAACCTATTCTAGCTGAATCCTATCTAATTAATGCCCAAATTCTATCTAATTATATCTTAAACCTATCTAATTATGTCTGAATCCTATCTATGTCTAAATCCTATCTATTTCTAAGTCCCATCTAATTATTTCTGACTCCTATCTAATTATGTCTGAATACTATCTAATTATTGTCGGAATCCTAATTGTGTCGGAATCCTATTTATGTCTGAATCCTATCTAAGTCTGAATCTTATGTTTGAATTCTATCTATGGCTGAATCCGATATAATTATGTAATAATCCTATCTATGTCTGAATCCTACCTAATTATGTTCTGTATCCTATCTAATTATGTAAAAGTCCTACCTAATTATGTCTAAATCCTATCTAATTATGTCCAAACCATTCCTAAAGTGAATGGATAAATCTGAATAGTTTCATACAAGTCTTGAATTTTTTGTTACATTTTCTGTATTCTGCCTGAATCTTAATATTTCTCAAGTTTGTCTAAACCTTACCTTATAATTTCAAAATTGTATCCAAACTGTCTCTTATTACTTCTGTCAAACAAAGTCAAATTCTGTTTAGCAATTTTTCTATTTTCAATAACCTTGGCTTAATTTAAAAGGCATAATTTGCAAAACATTTGAAAGACCTTTATGTCACAATGCTTTGTGTCAAATCTGATTAAATTCTGTGGCTTTACGAAGACATAAATTAATAGTTTTTGTATTTTAGTAATATTGGCCATAGTTGATGGCACATTAGCATCATTGGTAAAAATTTATAATTCCTTCATTTCAAGATGATTTCTGTCAAATTTGGTTAAATTTGGATGTATAAATCTTGAGAGTAAGCAGTTTAAATGTTTTTGTATTTTGTTAATGGCAAATTGGTAAGATAAAAAAAAGTAAAAGCCTTCATGCTAGAATATATTTTGTCAGATTTGGTTAAATTCTGAAGAGTGGATTTTGAGAGGAAGTAGCTTCATTTTTTATTGTAAGTAAATGTCACCAAAGTAGATGGTGAATTGGTATGATTTTAAATTTAAAGCTTTCATACAAAGATATTTTATGTCAAATTTGGTCAAATTCTCTTTAATAGCATTTGAGAAGAAGTGAATTACGAGTTTGTTTAATTTTAGTAATGTTTTTTGGAAAACTGGTGTCATGTGTACAAACTCTAAAGCCCTTCATGCTGAAAAGCTTTCTGTCAAATGTGGTCAAAATCTGTTTAGTGGTTTTTCAAAAATCATATCAAAGATTTTTCAGATTTTTTTGAAAATGGCATTTACATATGATAGCAGATTGCATAATTTGTTCAAACCTGAAAGCCCTTCAAAAGAGAATGCTATCTATCAAGTTCATTACAATTCTGTTTATCAGTTTTTGAGAGCAGGAATCATTTTAAGATTTTTCTAATTTCGTAATAGAGCCACAGTTGATGGTGGACTAGCATAGCTGATGGTGAATTAGCATCAACTGTACAAAATTTTGAACAGTTCTCATACCTGGATGCTTGCTGTCAAGTTTGGGTGAGAAAACAAATGCTGATGGATGCAGGATGGGCATGATACCATATATTTACTCAGCCTTATGGCCATGTGAGCTAAAAATTCTTTTGTGTGTATTTTATCACATCACTGATTGGCTAAATAATTACAAAGATTATGACAAAGTATGTTACAATATATTTAATGACATTATACAACCATCCTGCTGAAGCATGGCAAAATAACTGATATAAGTGACCCTAAACAACCTTTCCAAGACAATAAACGAATCAAACACCCGTATATTCTCTGTCACAAGGGCCAGCCCTACATCCCTGTGAACCAGTGACAAGGATTTTTGAATACATGAACTCAGTGTGAGCCAGGATGAGTTTTGTGGTTTACTTGTGATAAGGTTTTGGAAGACATTAATACAATGTGAGTCAGTCAGGATGAGTTTTGTGGCTTACCCATGATAAGGTTTTGGAAGACATTAATACAATGTGAGTCAGTCAGGATGAGTTTTGTGGCTTACCAGTGACAAGGTTTTTGAAGACATGAACACAATGTGAGTCAATCAGGATGAGTTTTGTGGCTTACCTGATTGCTTCTATCATCTTCAACCCCATATTGACACAATTAACAGCATGATCTTTCTCTGGCGTAGGCAACCCTGATACACAGTGGTAACAATCACCAAGAATTTTTATCCTCATGCACTTGTTCTTCTACATAATTGACAAAAAATAAAAAAATAAAAAAAAGATTTAGAAAGAAATACCAGACCAAATATTATTCTGAAATTGGTATCTCCCTTTTTATGTAGCTTGCATTAAACTTAGCATTAGTGGAAATTCATACAAGTATAAAGTCTGTCTTGTGAGTCTGACTGAAAATCATTAGAAACAGTGCCCTGTACCTATACTGAAATGTTCTGTATCACAAAATCTGTTTCATTCAAGTGTAAAGACTATCTTATGAATCTGACTGAAAATCATTAGAACCAGTGCCCTGTAACTATGTTTGAACCAATAAATCTACTTCTTCCTGGCAATTCCATAAAGTTCCATTTCAATTTTCTGTCTGATTCAGATACTATTTAAAAACAAGCTTTTTACTCTGCCTAGATCTTTCTATACACTCCTTCTAAACTATTTCAACCTGTGGATAAGATGAAGCGGCAACATGGCAAAGGGCTGTCAAGAAATGGGCCAAGATATGACAGTGGTGTTGTACTTGCTTAGCATGCCAGAACAGACAATTTCAACCTGTGGATGGGGTGAGGAAATATCATCATGGCAAAGGACTATCATGAAGCAAGTAAGAACATAATACTGATACATTTGCTTAGTACACCAGAACAGACATTTTTTTTATTGGGGTGAATAGACATCAACATAACAAATGGGTGTCATGAAGGCAGCCAGAATAGGGTAGTGGCGTTGTAATTGCTTGGAATGACAGAACAAAGTTTCAGCCTGTGGATAGGGGTGAATCGACATAAACACAACAAGGGGTTGTCATGAAAAGGGCCACAATAGGATACTGGTGTTGTACTTTCTCAGCATGCCATCTATATGTAGTCCAAGGTTTAAAGTCAAATCCCAGCATATTAAAGGGTAGGCAACTCCCAATCAAAGAGCGATGATTTCTGCAATGATTTCTGATACCTGTACTTCAACAACTGTGCTGTCCAGAATTAAGACATGTTCTTTTTTAAGTTGTAGGAAATAGTTGTACAACTAGAAGATATTTTGTTGTTAAGGTGTAAATATTTCTAACTGTTCCCCACCATGTCCTTCATTAACTTTAAAGCACTTATCTGTGACCTTGAAACAAAGGTCATGGTAAAAAGAACCTATAGACTGGATCTGATTCATTCTGAATGACATACTACCTTCAATCTCAGAAAGTAATCTCCTGGTACAATTTAAACTCAACTCAGAATAATTATTTCCCTACAAACCTTATAAATTTCAGCTAGAATAATTATTCCCTTCAAACCTTACAAATTTCAGCGAGAATAATTATTTCTACTCCAACTTTACAAATTTCAGCGAGAATAATTATTTCTCTTCAAACCTTACAAATTTCAGCTAGAATAAATATTTCCCTACAAACCTTACAAATTTCAGCTAGGATAATTATTCCAATTCAAACCTTACAAATTTCAACTAGAATAATTATTTCCACTCAAACTTTAAAAATTTCAGCTAGAATAATTATTTCCCTTCAAACCTCAAAAAGTTAAGCTAGAATAGAATAATCATTTCCCTTCAAAAATTACAAATTTCAAACCATTCACAAACTTTCCAACAAAAATAGCACATATTTAACACTGTGCACCATTCATGTCTAATGTGTTTTCATATTGCAAAATGTCTGCATGGATGGAGGAAGGAATGGTTTGAAATTTCAAACATTTGAAAGGATTAAGTTACTTGGAGCTAAATTCTAATTGTGTTGGATAATTACTTTTGAGATTATATGGAGTTGATTTAGACTATAATTTGGTCTTGGAATCCACTCAAGGTATCAAGACTATAATTTGCTCTTGGTGCTCACTCAAGGTATCAAGACTATAATTTGGTCTTAGTATCCACTCAAGGCATCAAGACTATAATTTGGTCTTGGTGCTCACTCATGGTATCAAGACTATAATTTGGTCTTAGTATCCACTCAAGGCATCAAGACTATAATTTGGTCTTAGTATCCACTTGAGGTATCAAGACTATACTCTGGTCTTGGAATCCACTCAAGGTATCAAGACTGTAATTTGGTCTTGGTGCTCACTCAAGGTATCAAGACTATAATTTGGTCTTGGTGCTCACTCAAGGTATCAAGACTATAATTTGGTCTTAGTATCCACTCAAGGCATCAAGACTATAATTTGGTCTTGGTGCTCACTCAAGGTATCAAGACTATAATTTTGTGTTAGTATCCACTTGAGGTATCAAGACTATACTCTGGTCTTGGAATCCACTCAAGGTATCAAGACTGTAATTTGGTCTTGGTGCTCACTCAAGGTATCAATACTATAATTTGGTCTTGGTGCTCACTCAAGGTATCAAGACTATAATTTGGTCTTGGTGCTCACTCAAGGTATCAAGACTATAATTTGGTCTTAGTATCCACTCAAGGTATCAAGACTATAATTTGGTCTTGATGCTCACTCAAGGTATCAAGACTATAATTTGGTCTTAGTATCCACTCAAGGTATCAAGACTATAATTTTGTGTTGGTATCCACTCGAGGTGTCAAGGCTATACTCTGGTCTTGGTACCTGCTCAAGGTATCAAGACTATAATTTTATCTTGGTACTCACTCAAGGTACATGTATCAAGACTATAATTTGGTATAATTTGGTCTTGGTACTCACTAAAGGTATCTCAATATCCAATTAAGTCTGACATGGCTCACTAGGTTTTTCTAAGATCTTGCTGACAAGGTAAATGTGATGGACAGGCAGAATGAAAAACAAATGGACAGAACAAACCAATATGTCTGTTTCCTGGCAGAGCAGGGAAGATATATTAACAAAACTGAGATAGAAATGGGGGCTCCTACATGTAAATATTGGGCGTTTAATAAAAATCAAGACTAATACCTCAGCTATTTGGTCAAATCGACCAAACAACTCATTCAGCATCTTAACCAGTTCAGGAGCTGTACATTCGGCAGCCAGTGGGGTGAAATTGACAATGTCTGCATACAATATGCTGAAAAAATATAAAGTATTATTATATCTGCTTTTAAAATTCACTCAAGTCACACTTTATGTATATGATGTAGGTCAGGTATATGTAGCTTCCTCCAGGTGGATAAGCATTGTTTAAAGCCACACGACAAAAACCAGGTCACAAGCCAGATCTGCCCCACAGACCATAGGTTGCACATATGTGACATAGGTGGTTAGAAGTAATTTAATTTATTATTAAGTTAATATATTTGTTCAAGGATATGATTCGTAAATGAATAGATAGTCACTTGTTGGGTAGGTCAGGTAGGTGATATATAGTAGTAGATACTGTAAATAGAGACAGACAGACAGATATATAGACAGACAGACAGACAGATAGATAGATAGATAGATAGACAGACAGACAGATAGATAGATAGATAGATAGATAGACAGACAGACAGACAGACAGACAGACAGACAGACAGATAGATAGATAGATAGATAGATAGATAGATAGATAGATAGATAGATAGATAGATAGATAGATGTGCATGTGTGCGATTTGGACTTTTGACATAGCTTTAAAAAATGTCAGTCATATCACTACAATCTCTGCAGTGTGGCAGTTTATAGTGATGTCTAGTACTGGGGCATTATGCCGCAGACATGTAGCATCATGTCCCACCCAGTCACATTATTCTGACACCAGGCTGACCAGTCATAACACTAACCTCCAAATGCTGAGTGCCAAGTGAGGCAGCTGTTAGTGCCATTTTTATAAGTCTTTGGTAAGACTTGGCCAGGGTTCAAACCCATGACCTCCCACATCCAAGGCAGACTCTCTAACCACTAGGCCACCAGATCAGTGATAGATAGATAGATAGATAGATAGATAGATAGATAGATAGATAGATAGATAGATAGATAGACAGGTAGGTAGGTAGGTAGGTAGGTAGGCAGGTGGATAAATAGATAGACATAGACAGATAGACAGACAGACAGACAGATAGATAGATAGATAGTGCTCATAAAATGTTTAAAATGGAGACATGGGACACTGAAATATATAGGTTAATAAAGTTGCATGAATTAGACTTCTTATCCATACCCTGGATAGATGGCTGAGAAATGATAATGTGGGTTAAATGGAAAACAGGAAGTTGGTGGACATGCTGCATTTTCACATAAATCTAGACAACTAATAACTGAATATCAACATGAAAGAAAATACACTAGTCCCTTGCTATAATGAATGATTCTGGCTTAATACAAATTGTCTTTAATAATGAAGTATTCATTATAATAAAATTCTGTATGTATCCGTGTTATCTGTGGTCCAGTCTGGGTGTGTGTTATATGAAAGAATTTGTATTAGCAAGGGTCAATAACTTAAAGGGTTTTCCGAATCAGGATTCCTATATTACCTGACATTGTCATGGATCTGAACATAGAGATCATGAAAAGGGGTCATTTTAAGATTTTTGTTCATCATCTTCTTGTTGAGAAGATCTTTCATGGCCTGCACAAGGTCTTTCGGTATGCAGCTCACCAGTAGATCCTCCTAAAATTATCCACAAATTAAATGACTTATTAATTTACTGATGTAAGGTACAATATATTCTCAGTTATAAGTCGATATTCCAACTGCCAAATATATGGACCCTGATCTGCCACCATGTAATGCACTGGAAAATTATGGTCTATGTCAGTTGTTCTACTGATTATTTCTAACAAACTGCAAAGACACCAATCTGCAAGCACATTATGTGAAGGTAGAGCTGGATCAGAGCAGTTTCCAGGTGGAGTCAATTTATAAGAGAGTATAATAGTAATTAATAACCAGATTCATAAAGTCATTACTAATTGACCAATAATAGTGAAATAAGATAATATATTATGATCAGTAATTTCCAGGACTTTTGAATCCTATTTGTTTATTATGTTACGTATATTTAATTTACATTGTTTGTTAGTTAGGGTTTCTTTTAATTATTTTTATTTGATTACATGCTATTGTAATGTAACATTGTATGTTGGACTTGACCTTGTCCAAAACTGAGTTCATTTCTGCTTGACCTGAAAAAAAATTTTAATTTTATTCTATGTAAAGAACTAATACTTAGCTAAATTTTTCTTTATGTTTACGGGTTTAAAATCAGAATTATTATTATTAAGTAACTATGTTTATTGGGTCTAGGTCTAGGTTTTGGAATTTCCTTAGTGGATTTTACACATTCAGGTTATGGTTTTTATTTTGTAAACATCAGGATCATTCTAGAAGGTTATTTTCCATTAGGTAATAGTTTTTGTTAGAAAATGCTAATTGTGACTTGAGGTCAAGTAGAGAACTATATAATCTTGTAACTGAGAGGATTTTTTCAGTCGTGCTTTTAGAGCTAGCACTTTCAAGTTGTATTTTATGTTGTGTCCAGTATTTCATTTTTGGTCTGGAAATTTTATTTCTTCAAATTATTGAATTCAAGTGATTATTTTCTCTGGAAAAAAAGTGCTCTGATAAAATTTACGGACAGAGACATTTCACTGGAATTTATAGTGAATTCAAAACTGGAATTTATTACTGTGATTCAACAGAAGACTGCTGACACATCAACACTCTACGCTACCACAGACACACCATTGTCTTCAGTTTTTGGATTTATTCTGGACTTCTACTGAATATTATTCAGGACTTTAAATTACTAGATTATTGTGTCTGTAAGTCTTGGATTATTTTGGGATTTAAGTTGCAATACTGTAAGTTCTTTTTTCTCATTTTTACTTTGTATTCTAGGGAAATAAATTATTTGTTGAATTTTACAAAGCTTGTTGCCTTTCACTCTTTTCTGTTACTTATTTTAAAAGCATAGACTCATAACAATTAGAAATGTAAAACTTAAAATATATCACTATCTGACTAGCAAGAAACGTAAATTTTCTATAAGTTTGACTGTGATTTTTACAATCTTATTGCTTCACCATGAGTAATTATACCTGGCTGAGAAAATCAAAATTTACTTAGGTACAAACTTTTGAAAAACAATATGCAAAGATACAAATCATGGAATATTTTATTAGAAAAAGGTTTTCTGTATATATTTTCCATGTGATTATTTTAATTCATGTCAATCACTTTGAATTCTTTGATGTTAAGTCAATTATTTATATCATCATATAATTGTATGCATTAGCAGCAAACATTCCATCTATCTCACATTAAATGTAAAAATAACAAGACAGCTTGTGTACAGTCATCAGGCATCATTTGCATTTCATGTCATTCACATCAAAGAAATTGTGTCAAACAGGCTGAAGTTTTCCACACAGTGAGTGGCAGGGAACTGAACAAGCTGAGGTTGCAACTTGAAGTATTAGATCAGAATTTTGAATCAGTCATCGGTACCAGGTACTGACTGTTTTTCCCACTGACATTCTGGCCACTTTGGCCGGTGTATAAGACACAATCAAACATGTGTTAAACAACCACCTCAGGAAAGGAGACAACTGGTGTCTTAAGCCAGGTGACTGCTTAATACAGGTTCATTTGTTCTAAATTGAATTTGTATTGACTTTCAACATGTGACTATTCAAAACAAGTTGTTGCTTAATAAAGATGTTTGCAATTCACTGTCAGTATGATAATTAGTACAGTTACACCTACTGACTGTAAACAGGAACTTTTATTTGGACTTTGCAGCATGTGACTGAGAAAAAAAATGCATGAGGACTTTAATTTGGAAGACCTATTAGTGATTACCATTTTGCAGATTTCAAGTAGACCCTTACTGTAAAGTGACTCAGTATAACACAGTTTCTAGCATAATCTGGATATGGTCATGGATCACAGCACTTCACTAGTAATATTGTTTTATATAACCCAGTATAAAGTGACTCAGGATTGTTGTTGTTGTAGGGTTTAATGCCATTTTTCAGCACAAGATAGGCTATACATGGCAGCCAGTATTAATGGTGGAGCAAGAACTAGGAAAACCCCGGAAAGAACCACCAACCCAAGAGAGGCTACTGGCAAGCTTTCTCACATACCCACATAGGACGAACCTGAGACTTGAACCCACGCAGACAGAGGTGAGATGGCAATGATCTGTAACGGTGATGCTTTAGACCACTTGGCCACTCAGGGCCCCGTGACTCAGGATAACATGGTCTCTAGTATAAGGTAGGAATGGTCATGGATTCCATCACTTCATGCACTAATAATATTGTGCTGAATATAACCCAGTATAAAGTGACTCAGTGTAACATGGTCTCTAGTATAATGTGTGCGTGGTAATGGATCTGATCACTTTATGTAAAATGTCTGTGTGTGTCATTTGGAGTTTCAGTGTAGCTTTAACAATTTTCCAGTCATATTGCTATGATGTATGTAGTGCTGCAGTTTATAGCAATGTCTAGTACTGGGGTATCATGCCACAGACATGTAGCATCATGTCCCACTCAGTCATATTATCTTGATCCTACCTAACACTAACCTCTTAATGCTGAGCCCCAAGTGAGGCAGCTGCCAGTACCATTTTATAAGTCTTTTGGTATGACTCGGCCAGGGTTCGAACCCGTGACCTGCTGCATCCGAGGTGGATGCTCTAACCACTTAGACCACTGGAACAAAATATAATACTGTTTAATATTCCCCAGTCATACAATGTAAGATATCCATCCATGATATTTATGTTGTCATGATTTGATGTCTCACTTGCAACACAGTTATTGTATAGCATGTTCTGCAGTCAACTGACAGGAGAACTAATGTCCAAATTTTCAAGAATCTCAACACTTGGCAGCCCATACTGATACTGTTGCACAGATTAAAGTCAGGTTGCTTTATAGTCATACTATACTTTCTCCATCTTTTTCCCAATGGAATCAAATTCTGGCACAAGCAAGTTTATGCATTTTGCAAGTTACGTTGACATAAATGATTTCAGTTGGTTTCAATTTGATAGTCAGCCAGTTAATGCGAAAGCCAACTGAAGTAGGTAAAAAAAATTTTATGAAACAAAGCTGTCTAATCACCTTTATCAACATTTGTATCTCTTTCTTTATTTCATTGAAGAAACTAATTCCCACTTCAACTGACATCAGCATTCATCAGCTACTGTTACATTTCAGCTGCAGCTGGCTAGGTAAATGAGGCCACTTACTGTCCGGCCAAGGTTAGGATCCATTTAGTCTTGCGGTACTGCACCCAATTGTGAGACAGATAACTGTGTAAGATTCCCAATCATGATAGTTAGAATTTGCCTTCCCTGCTGTTACATATGAAGACATGTCAGATTCTCAGTAACTAGTGGCCTTGCTGGAATGGGTTCAACCACTCTGACAGGTGAAACTGGGTGATATTCAAGGACAAATGTCAAGGTCATGGGGGAAGAGTGTGGAGGTCAAGGCATATTAGACCACTGAATAACTGGTCTGCCTAGCTGGTCTGGACCTTTTAGTCTAGTTATATGTGTGCCCAACTGTGAGACAAACAATCTTGGTTTGATTCCTGACTGTGATAATTCGAATTTGTCTCCCCTAATGTTACAAAACTAATCATCAACTTCTATGCCATTTATTTTGAGGTTTAAATAAATGGATCTGTGCAGTTTGTTAGGAGTAATCAGTAGAACAAACAACATATACCCTGACATGCAGGTGCATTATGCTATGGAAGATCAGGATCTTTGTTGCTTGCAGTTTGACTCATCTTATAAGAGACCACATAGGGTAATTGGAATAAAAGTTTACAGACATTACTCAGGTCTTGCTGTTGTATCTATGTCCATCAAACAGATAATATACCGATACAAGTATCACAGTCTTTCCAATAAGAGAACAACCATGACAGGAATATCCTATTACCTTCTGTTATCCAATTAGTGTTTATGACAAGCTACACTTCAAACGAACTTGTACTTCATCACTGTGTAGAAAGAAACAAAAGTAAAGTCCACATGATTGTGATTCACATTATATATAGTGAATATCATTGTCTGGTGTCATTTGGATCAAAGCAAAAGATTTCATCATACATAAGCATTATGTTTCCAATTCCCCATATTTGCATATTTATTGAAGTGCATCAATTCTTCGGAGAGTGACAGCCAAATGTCTAGCTAAGTGACAGAAAATGCCCTTAATTAACTTTATATAATACTGCCAACTAGAAAAGCTTTCTGCTTTGTATCAAGAGTCCTTTGATTGATTTAATCCAAACCGATGCATTGTTGAATGAGATGAAGTAGGGGATCATGGCTGATAATTACAATAAAGATGTATCATTATTAATCATCTTTAACCACAACCTTGATTGTCACACCCAAATAATGCTGATTGAAGCATTAGTTAAAAAGTTAACATTTCATCATGAAACAAATCATTTGGATATGGGGATATGGATGTAAATAAAATCAAATAGGGAATTTTTTCTTTGATGGTGATAAATGTCTGTCTAGCAGGTGCTCTCTTTACAGAAATTACTTATTTAGACTTACATTTTAAATATGCTTGACTTGTATGGAACTTAAAGGTCACTTGTAAGTTATACTTTGCATTTTTTATGCAGTAAGTGAAATGTTAGTCTGCACAAGTTAAACAATATTGATCTGGAGCAAACACTATCATAATTTAGACTTGGCCACAGTCTGCATTGATGAAATTATGTCAAGTCGACTGGTTCCTATGACATCTTATTTTCTGTTTGCTCTTTGTACTTTCTGGCATCATGTGGTACATACCAATATCATAAGGTTCACAATTTAATCTTGAACATGCTTCATTTATCAGATGAAGTAGAATGGTCATCGAATTCTGAAAAATTGCCAGCACTGAGTCGAAACCTGCTTTCTAATTTATCTGTAGGGGTCTACTTGATGATGATGAATTTTGACTGAAAAGTGTGTTTGATAGAAAGACTGAATTCATTAATTGTGAAATATAATAGCTTCATGGTTATCACTTTTTTTGCTGATTGGTTGGTTGGTTCATTGGTTGGTTGGTTGGTTGGTTGGTATTGGTTTAATGCCATTTTCTGCAAATGATAGGCTATACATGGTGGCCAGTATATGTGGTAGAGGAAGAACCTGGGAAAAATCTGGGAATGACCACCAACCCAAGGGAAGTTACTGGCAAAGCTTTTTTGGCCAAGCCTGAGACTTCAACCCATGCTGATAGATGTGTGATGTCAGTGATCTAGAAAGGCAACACCTTAGACTACTCTGACACATGTGACCCCCACATGTGACCCCCACATATTTTGCTATTTCATTTAACAATTTGATACTAAACAAGCCATTTCAAACATGGCGTTTCAAAGCTGCACTGGCTAATTTGTTCAAAATCATTTCCCAAATTGTCATTTAAATGGAAATGCATGAACTTATAAGTACCCATTTAAATGTATATATTCTATAAAACTGATGACTGGGAAGGAGATGGCAGATTTTGTAATGTCCAAATTCATTGAATTTAGCAGGAATTCGCTTTTATCTCATGTACAAGTGTGCTAAATGAAAGGTATATTTCACTTATAAGTGAAGTGAACTTCACTTATAAGTGAAATATCTAATACGAAATGCCTAACTTGCATGTCAAATCCTAATCTGCATATAAATTCCTAATCTTTCAATTACCATATACACTCACGTATAAGCCAAATAATTAGGAAAAATAAAGGCCTGGAAGAAGGGTGGGTTGGCTTATACGCAGGCCAGTGTCTAAACTTGACAGTTAAGTCTTTTTGTTGACTACTATAATGGCTGTAAATCTTGGGACACGAAAAAATAATTTTTTCCATGTCCTAAGACTTACATGCATGTAAAAAAAAATCATTTTTGGTGTCCTGACACTTATCAAACTGTTATAAAGTTGTATGATTGATTTTGCTATTATTTTGCTTGTGCATATTTTCTGATTTCTCCAACACAAAATTAAATAAACTTAAATACAGACTTCATAATTCGTGGGCAGGTTGAGTTTACTGAGGAGGCCAGGCTGAACTATACACAGTGCAAATTGTGCATAGCATCACTTAAATCCTTATTTATTCCCAAACGTATTTGATGCAGATTTTGCTTTATTCATTTTTGACCAAATTGCATTCTTCCAGATAACATTTCAGCTAGTCCTTAATAGCTGTTTCATTTATGTTGAATTGCGCACTCACAAGTTACTAATTTTCATCGATATAAGCGATCCTACAAACTGAGGTAATATTTATGGAAAGGTACACACTTTTAATTGTACAAGGCACATGACAGCATAATTGTTACATGTTCACAAAGAGTGGTAATATTAAAGGCTACAATTCTTTATTTTGGCTGAACAACACCATACCTTTCCACACAATGGAAAGCTTGATGTTTCAGCATCTCCTTTGTTGATAATTGGCGGATTTGTCTTTTGTTTTCCGACAGCAATACAGACCAGTTAATCGTTAAAACCCTGAAACTGGCTTGTGTTAAGAGGGAATTTTGACTAGCCACTATATCAGTACGTTGATGTGTAATTGCGTTTCATTCCATAATATTAGCAAGATTAACGAAATCTTGTAAAACGAGGTGTAAGGCATACCTGTCAACTTTTAAAAAGCCAAGGAGGGAGATTGAATTAAAAAAAAAGGAGATTGGGACCTAAAATCAGGAGGTTTTTCGTGGCATTTTTTTAAGCCTTGTTTTCGCTAAATATTGATTGATCTTCCAGGTCCAGTATGCGTGAAATTCGCAAAGGACGCACCATTTCTCCCTGTGACATGCCCTATTTTCATATTCTGGTCAGCTGTGGTCAAACTGCACAATAGCTAAAGGTTAGTCTTAAATAAACAAGCAAGAACGCCAGCGTGACTAATTAAAAACGACTGGCCTTCCGTCATAATTCAAAGAAACCATGTTCTACAATATTGTGTGTTGGCAAATAAAGGATTACCAATTTTGTTGAACTAAAGGTACCTAAATAGGCAGCCTCACAGTACCGTACATGTGGCAACTATTTTCCCTTTGTTGTATATCGACCTTATTTCCTTATTGTCAACTCATAAAGCATTTAGCATTGTTTACTATAAAACATATGTATTCTGAATTAGTTTTTTGAGGACACATATGCTGCATGGTATGTATTTTCATTCCATCTTTTGATTTAATGATGGTAATTAACTTTTGTATATATGGTACAAAAATGCCAGGTGTTCACTAGTGAAAGTTTCTTTGGTGGGAATGGATTTGCAGCATTTATAGTGACTGAAATTAATTGTCAACAATTTTATTGTTGTGGTTTATTTTTTATTCTGGTTTATTTTCTGATTTTTTTATTGTTGTAGAGGTAAAGAAAAAATCATAAATTTACGTGAATAATGTTTAAACTTAACATTATATTTAGTGAAGAAGTGAATTATTTCTAGTAAATTAATTATTTCATCACAACAATATTCACAGATGATACAACAGATGATGGTTTCCATGGATTTACATATCTATTGATGTAGAACTTTTCTTTTTTAGGAGAAATGAAAATCGAAGACATAATGTAATTATAAGGAGTTCTCTGCAAAATTAGGGAGATATTATAAAATCGGGGGGGGTAGATGTGGGGCGATCCCAAAAATTGGGATTTTTTTTTTCCTCCTGGCGTGACAGTTGACAGGTATGGTGTAAGGTCGCTTACATCAAAGCAAACTACAAGTCAGCTTTTACGGTATTAGCATAATTTTTGAAGCATTATTTCTGAAACTTCATTTTATTGTATTTTGGAGATATCATTAAAGTTTCATGCAGTGGTGTCCATGATTTGACTCTGAGGGATGTACTTCATTAGTGGAATGTACTTCATTCAGTGCATTTTGAAACCTACAGTGTACATGTGGTGGTGCCATCATATAAATACGCTGAGTAGCCTAACTGTGAGTGTTGAATCAAACTGTATTGCTGTTCATTATGTTGTCATACTGGGATCATATACAATTTCAAGGCAAAATAAAAACGTAATTACTGGTGCACTGATATAAAATGTCCAATGCAATTATGCATAAACAAACAATAATCTAGTCAAAAGGGAGAGGTAGTTTTACAGCAACCCACGAATGCTCAGTTCTTGTCATCATTCAATCAAGTATACACAACTCTGAATTAGGCAGAAACAATAAGAAAACAGAAAATTAAATAAATTACTTTTCAAACAAGTTTATATCATTTCTTTTTAATAATCATACATGCCAACCCTGAGAGAAGTATATGTGTAATTTTAATTAATATAAGTTAGCCTAAATAAATGCATTTAGAACTTACCGCATGCATTTTGTGATGTCTCGGAGTTGTGGGTCGGCTTATACACGGGTCAAGCACTTTTTAGTGTTTATACCTATTCAGTTTGGTGGGTTGGTTTATAAGCAAATGGATTTATACGCGAGTATATACGGTATATGTCACTTATAAGTGACCAGTGAGTACAAATGACCTGTAAGCCACACATACGTTTTTTTTTTCTCTCAGGGTCTTTTTAATATAGAAGTGCTATTTCTAAGAATTTCAAAGTATAATACCAGTCTCATTCATAAAGAAGCTTGAATTTTCCTTTCAGTGAGTAAAGAATTGTAGTTTCTTTCAGTGATTTTAAGAAAAAAATTGTCAAATAAAAATTATATATGAAGATTACTCTAAACTTTGGTGGTTAAAAAACTGTTGGCCCCATGCTATTATTGAGAATTCTGGGATGTGATATCACAATACTTGTTTTCTATAGCTTTTTTGAACTATTTCATCAAAATGTAACAATGTCTATAAAACTTCAAATTATATAACATTTGAGTTAACCTCGTACCTGTTGCTTTTTCTCCTTCTCAAGTTTGACCATGGACTCTATAGAGTTGCGTGCCTCCAGAAAAGTGTGTCGATGTGTGATGTCCGCCAAATATTTGTGGTAAAGTCCTATCACATTTGCACACAGCAGTATTACAAAATTACAGCTTAGCTGAAAAAAAGTTCATCTTTAGAGCTAAATATGCTATACAGAAATTCATTTTTATTTTATTCATGCATTGCTTATTACTGTTGCATCCATTACTGTCATTATATATTATGAGGCAATGACCCTCTCCCACTTTCACAAAATCCAGTAATAATGTAGTTTTTACATAAAAATCTTTAACCAAGGACATGCTCACCTACAAGTTTTCAACAAATTTCAAGGCAGGCCTCAACTATAATACAAGTCACATGGGTCATGTAGGAATTTAACACAGACTATTTCAGTAATGGGTGTCATTTTGTAGAATTTGATTCTACATACCTTTAAGTGGCAAGTATTCACTTCATTTGGATTCGTATACATCCATATTCCTTTGGAAAGTCATTTTTTAGATGTCCCAAGAGGTGCATATGACAAAATCAATGTTAAAGTGCGTAGACATATTTGGATGAAGTGAACCTAAAGGTGTGAACCAGTATGATCCGGATTGAATGTTGTGCACTCTGATGTCACAATGAAAGCTACACATATTGATAAACAAATTCATACTACCCTCGATTGTGACAATTCCACTTGATGTGCTCTTATTTTGATCCAAGTTTATTACATGGCCACCACTGTAAAAGTCCATAGCAATAGATAATTTTCATCTGGAAGTTTCTTGGTAACAGTTAAGGTGCAGAGCATTCAATAATCAGGACTGAATAGACTTTGGTTAAAGAAAATTAGTGTTAAATTTTTAAAGAATAATTTAAAATTAATTTAAAATTAGTAAATGCGCATACATGACCCATGTGACTTGTACTATAGATGTACACTTTATCTTTAGAACATCTGACGGAAAAAAAAAAATATTTGGTTAGATCCAACAAGTATACAATTTCAGATGTAACAAAATAAACCGCTTACTGTCTATACTTGCTTACAACTCAGAGCTAACTGCAGACTGCATTACCCAGATCTGCCATTGCATAATATGCTGGCAGGTCTGGATCTATGCAGTTTGTTGGGACTAACAAGTGGAACAAGCAGTACAAACCCTGATCTGCCAGCACATTATGCGATGGCAGATCTGTGTTTATGTTGTTTATAGTTGTACCAGACTTTTACTCATTTATATACAGTAGCTTAGAAAACCAGTGGGTCCCTGGTGATGGGCCAAATGGCCCACAATCAGATATATTTTGATGCAAAATTAAAAAAAAGATAATGAACCTTTGGAAAATTTAAGGGGCTGCCAAAATATTTTGATTGAGTATCTCTTTTTACTGAAGAGCAAAACAAATGCTATATTTCAACTTGCCACATTGGGGCCTGTTTAAAAATGAATTCATTTTAACTGCATTTTTATGCAAATTGATGACAGTGCCCACCCATCTCATGGACATCATGATGTTAAATTGGTTACTTGTCTTGTTCTCCTGGTCATGCATACAAACACTAAACAAAAAGATGACTTTCCCAGTAATTCAAGATGCTGGAAAATAATAAAGTTATTAAAAACAGGACAAATAAAATCTCTATTAATTATACAACACTGACTTAGAAGATATGGTAACATAATTTTTCAAATAAAATATAACTGCAAATAAATCAGATCATTAGTGCCAATCAGCAAGAAACATTTAAGCTGAGTCAGGCTTAATGCTGAACAATGCAAATGACAGTATTTCAGTGTCCATAAATGTTTATCAATAATCAGTAAATTGAGTTAGGCTTCAATGTTTACGCATGCAAATGGCATCATTAAGTTTACTGCCTGTAAATGTTTACAAAATTGTTAAAAGTGCAAGCAAACTTCTTTGTAGTTGTTAGTGCTGCAGGACCTAACCATTCCATTTATATATTTCCACATCCTGCTCAAGATCATTATTTATGTTTATATGTCTATTAATTCTTTTCTTTTCAGAAAGGCAAACTGGTAGAAAGCAGAAAAGATTGAGTTTCTAATTCTTTCGATTAAACTGTATCTTTTCAGTTATTTGTAAACTGTGTAAACTTTTAGAAATTTTGGTAAATGTTTCAGCCATAAAATTGAGAATATTTTCAACATATAATTTTTGTGTCATTTGATCAGTGCATTGCAACATAAGCTACTTGTTAAACAAATTTGTTTTTAAGGTGGAACAAATTTATTAAAAATTGTATTAATTAATTAATTAAGTAAATTAAATGTTCATGATTCATGTTCTGATTTTAATTACCCATGTAAAGTTGTTATGCCCAGTGAATTTTGCCGAATCATAATTTATAAACTTGACAACCAACACTATGAAACTCCATTTGTGTAAAACAATTAATGGGCCATGATATGTAATAGCAGCCAAAAAGGACAATATTCTGTGGCATAAATTACAATGATATTTATTGTGCAAGTGAAGTGTCACATTCAAAACAGTAATAGATTTTAACATTCATGTTCAAAATAAAACTTGATGTCATTTTAGTTTAATAACTTGTATGCTACTAATTTTGAAAATCAGAGGTGTTTTGTGACACTTTTTGTAAAGTATACTAGTATGTAATGTTTTATGTATTGCAATCTACCATAAACACTTGCATATAAATCACACTTTTTATCACTAAAAGTATCTGTAAAAAACTGCTTGCAGAACTTGTCTAATTGCAGCATGGCAGCAACTTCCAGCAATTTTTCAGAAGTGAGCAACTGTGTACTATCTATGTTTGACGCACCATTTAATTAATAAGTTTTCATCATAAATTGAGTTCATTTCTGAATTTATTGTTCATTTATTAATACAATAAAAATTAACAATGCTTATGAATGTCATTCTCAAAATATTAGACCACAGCAAACGAATCATTTTCTTGGAAATCACAGTCAAGTGGCTGCACTCAAATTACAAACTGTTCTAAATTCCTAGTTTGTTCTGTCCCTTATTTATTTCATGATTAAAAAAAAGATCAAATCCAATCTTTTTATAAAAACAGTCCAAGCAAGTTGAAACACTATATTATTTCCAACATGTTATTTCTTTCATACATGTAAATACTTGACGATTATGTATGTATGAATGTAGCAGAATTGTAAATCACAACAGCATGATTAGTGGCTGTATGATACCAAAAGAAGCTTCTGTCGTTGATGATGAAATCCAACCTCTATGCTCTGAGTGCTTTAGGTCACATACAAAAGCTGCAGAGTACTCACATTGCTCAAAAGCTGCCAAGTACTCACATTGCTCAAAAAGCTGCAGAGTACTCACATTGCTCAAAAGCTGTAGAGCACTTATATTGCTCAAAAGCTGCTGACTGCTCACATTGCTCAAAAGCTGCAGAGTACTCACATTGCTCAAAAGCTGCCAAGTACTCACATTGCTCAAAAAGCTGCAGAGTACTCACATTGCTCAAAAGCTGTAGAGCACTTATATTGCTCAAAAGCTGCTGACTGCTCACATTGCTCAAAAGCTGCAGAGTACTCACATTGCTCAAAAGCTACAGAGTACTCACATTGCTCAAAAAGCTGCTGAGTACTCACATTGCTTAAAAGCTGCAGAGTACTCACATTGCTTAAAAGCTGCCAAGTACTCACATTGCTCAAAAGCTGCTGAGTGCTCACATTGCTCAAAAGCTGCAGAGTACTCACATTGCTCAAAAACAGCAGAGTACTTACATTGCTCAAAAGCTGCCAAGTACTTACATTGCCAAAGATGTCAAGACTAAGCATTAGAATTCCATAAATTGTAATCACTGTGCCCTGAATGCATTTGGAAACATGGACAAGACACTATTTTTCTATATTGTTGGGACCTAAACAATTGATTTTATTGATTTTTCCATCATACTTCAAGCACTTACCTGAGAAGCCAAGTTTTCTTTATGTAAAGTAGAAATAATTCCGGCCAAAATTATTTCAAGTACTGTTGAAACAATTCCTAGAATCAGAGCAATGTTTTTGGGTATAGGCAACATCACGTGAAGAATGATCACAAGGTAAAATACTGCAGGTAAATCATCATCTGGAGTCCTATTTGGATTCACAAGAAAAAATACTGTGATGATAGCTAAAATGTTGATCCATATTACCACTCCTAGAACAAGTGATGCACGGTAAAATATCCTCTGAATTACCACCAAAGGGAATAAGGCAGTTGTAGTGACAAGTCCAACACACAACACAATAAATGGAGTATACGGATATGATCCTTGAAAAACCTAGAAAAGAACAAAAAAAGGATTTTATTCTTAAAACCTTTTATGTTTTATCAACTATTTGTTGAAAGTAGAATGGTTCCCAAAAATCCCTTATCTACAAAGTTCTATATCATTAAATTAATTTCTTCATTTGATCAAAATTTAAATATATTTTATGCTTCTCTCTTTATTTTTGTAAGTCTATCCTACATTTACCTTTTCCTCCACAGTATTATAATTGTGTCTAAATAGATGCATCAGTATATGACACTTGCGCTGGATGAAAACAAACAGTCAGACTTCAAATTTTCACTTTGCTTGATCACAATATTGAGATATTTACAACTAAAGGTATTTTATGGTAAGAAAAATTTTATGATCTTGTGTAGTGTTAGGTAGGTCACGATGAATTGAATAAACAGAATAAAGTTACCATGGTCAAGTTTCATATCCCCAATCAGTGTGGAAGGAAAATGGAAAACAACTTTTTCCAAATATCATGGACAGTTGACAAGATAAAGATTGTGGAAGTCAACGAAAATGCTGGGTTAATATTTAGTTACTGTGTTGGCCTATAGGGCCAGACCCTTAAAAGTAATGGTCTGCCATATTTTGGACCTAAAGAAAGTCAGTGTTGGTATGGCTTATAATGGTATATAAAGACAGAGAGGAGGTGAAGAGGAGGTAAGGTAGGAAAAGTAAGTGGAGCAGTTGAGTCAGTTCTCTGAAAATAATGTTAAAATGCTAGACTGGAGGTGGATAGGAATTTTTTTCATATGTGGTGTTTACTGTAATTATCTACTATGATTATGTCTGGTTATTTATTTCATACTAATGAGTTTCAAATGTCAAATAGACAAGTCAAAAAGAGGTGAAGAGGTCAAACAAGTCAAAATCATCAATTGCATATTTGACAAGTCAGGAGTTGTTCGACTGATTAGCGTTAAGAGTCACATCATCAAATTAATGATTATTTAGTTGTGAGGCAATTTGGGTGCTAGGGCAACTCTCTGGGCAAGGTATTTTCCTGTATATAGTGTGTAGCTAATGTGTTAAAATTGTCTTAAATAAACAACCAACCAGGCAAGGAATTCTGTTCACACCAAAAGATTGTCCTTTCACGTACCTTTTTTTCAACAACATGTATTATCATTGTGGCAACACAGATGCATAGGGTTATGACCAATAAAATTATGACCAGAGGCCGTTTCATCTGCATACAATATCTCTGGTACATCGATTCAATCTGCAGCGTTTTGAAAAATGACTGAAAAACAAGAGTAAAATCCATATGACCAAAATCTTCTGACTAATTGATCAGAAATATCTTTTAATAATTGTTTCATTTCTATTTAAAGTAAATATAAACATATTTACCAAAAAATGTAAACTTGAATTCTGTGTCTGTTAAGCATATACCTGCACTTCCCTGTTTTGACCCACACCCCAAAGTCTGAGCCTTTTTCAAAGCATGGGAATAATGAACAAGCGGTCCAAGCTGGCCCAAGATTGTTCACGTGACTGACATAATTAACTTGAAGCCAAATAGCATGGCAGCTTACCAAGAAATCTGGATTAGTATCATGCTTTCTGACAATTATGAAATGTTTTTCTCTATTTTTTTAGTAATGACAGCTATATTGAATCGCAGATTGGTATCATTTGTGTAAACTTCAAAGACCTTATGTCATGATGCATTCTGTCAAAATTCAGTCAACTTTTCTTATATTGTTTTCAGGAAGACATTGAAAATATTTTTCTTTTTTAATAATCACTGCTGAATTTGATCAACATCAAATTTGTACAAGTAGGAAAGGCCATTACACTAGGTTGCTGTAAAACTCAGTTTACACAATACACAACAAGAATAGAAATGGTAGCTAAAATATTTATTTCCAACTATATAATTGATATATCCATCTATTTACACTTTGGCATATATTGGGAGCAACTCTGTGGCACATAATCATCAAGTTAGAAGCATCTGACTAACTTATAAGCATACAACAATATACATATGCATACAGACTAAGAATAATATGGTAGAGTATGGTGCAACTAGCTATGGAGCTGCATATACCTATCAAGGTGCAACTAACTATGGAGTTGCAACAGGGACATTAACACTGAGCATGTAACTGGCTAAGGAGCTGCACTCAAAATTGAACTACTGCAAGTAACTAAGGATCTCATAGAGGTACAGGTAGTAATGGGGGCAAGAGAAATAAGTATCATGAAATGAATCCCCCAAACGAAGTGCAATAGAAGATGTCTGATGAAATTGCACAGTGCCCCCAATATATAGTTCAGTTAAATTATGTTCAGCAGTTGTTGAGAAGTGATTTAGAGATTACACTATTTTTAGTAATGGTGGCCATGTTGAATGGTCAATCAGCATGATATTTTTTTAAATGTAGCTGAAAGATCTTTATGCCAGGATACTCCGTTCTGTTATTTTTTTTTTAAATTTATTTATTTTAGGAAGATCTTTATGCTAGAATGCATTTTGTCAAATTTTGTTAGCAGTTCTAAACAAGGGTAATTTAAATTTGTTTCTATTTTTAGCAATTATAGCCATATTTGTGGTTGAATGGCATTATCTGTAAAAAAAAAAAATAAAGTGCTTAATGCCAGATACTTTCTATCAAATTTGGTCAAGTTCTGTTCAGCTAGAGAAGTTATTGTTTGGATGTTAGTAATGGCAGCCATACTTTATGATGTCTTAGTATTATTTGTAATAAACAGAGACCTTCATGCCTGGATGCTTTCTCTCACATTTTGTCAGTTTCTGTTCAGTGGGTTTTGAACAGAAATAGCTTTAAAGTTGTTATTTTTTAAAGTAACAGTGGCCATAATCGATGACAGATTGGCATAATTTGTACAAACTTGAAAAGCCTTTATGCCAGAATGCTCTAGTATTTGGTCAAATTCTGTTCAGCAGGTTTTTGACAAAAATTAGGTTCCTCCATTTCAAATAAGGTGACCATATTTGATAGTCAGCAACAACTGAAAGTCCTTTATGACAGCATGCTTTCTGTCAAATTTTATAGGATATAATTGAGTGGCTTTTGAAAAGTTGTTATTTGAAGATATTGTTTGCATAGTAATGGTGACCATTGTTGAAGGCAGATCAGCATCATCTGTGTATATTTGAATAACCTTTGTGCCAGTATTTTGGGGCAGATCTTGAGTAGTCATTTATTGGTTTTAATAATGTTAGAAACAATTGTCATACCTGATGACTTATTATCATCATTTGTACTGCATACTTGATGACTTATTATCATCATTAGTACAGCATACTTGATGACTTATTAGCATCATTTGTACAGCATACTTGATGACTTATTAGCATTACTTTTTACAGCATACTTGATGACTTATTAGCATCATTTGTACAGCATACTTGATGCCTTATTAGCATCATATGTACAGCATAATTGATGGCTTATCAGCATCTTATGTACAGCATAATTGATAGCTTATCAGCATCATAGAGTTAGCATAATTGATGACTTATTAGCATCATATAGTTAGCATACTTGATGGCTTGTCAGCATCATATGAACAGCATACCTGATGGCTTCTCAGCATGATAGAGTTAGCATACTTGATGGCTTGTTAGCATCATAGAGTTAGCATACTTGATGGCTTGTTAGCATCAGTGAGTTAGCATACTTGATGGCTTATCAGAATCATAATTATGTATAGCATACTAGATGATTTATCAGCATCATATGTACAGCATAACTGATGTCTTATTAGCATCATTTGTACAGCATACTTGATGTCTTATCAGCATTTGTACAGCATACTTTATGGCTTATTAGCATTTGTACAGCATACTTGATGTCTTTTCAGCATTTGTACAGCACAATTGATGTCTTATTAGCATCATATGTACAGCATAATTGATGGCTTATCAACATTTTTACAGCATACTTGATGATTTACCAGCACCATATGGTTAACATACTTGGTGTCTTATCAGCATCACTTGTACAGCATACTTGATGGATTATCAGTATAATCTGCACAGAATGTACATGGGGTTCATGCAGGAAGTTTGATGCCATGTTAGGTGGAAATTGGTCAAGTGGTGTTTGAATTGTTGCTTGAAGGTATTATTTGTTTAGTAATGGTGGCCATCTTGGATGGCAGTTCAGCATCATCTTGTACATATTTGAAAGACCTTAAAGCCAGAATAATTTCTGTTGATTCTGATTGAAATTCTTCTCTGCAGGTTTTGAGGAGTCTTTTTATTGGTTTTACTATTTTAGAACCATTAAGCATACTTGATGTCTTATCAGCATTATATGTACAGCATAATTAATGGCTTATCAGTATCAATGTACAGCATACGTGATGACTTGTTATCATCATGTGGTAAGTACAGCATACATCATGACTTATCAGCATCATTTTTACAGTTGATGACTTATCTGCATTTGTTGAATATACTTGATGGCTTATCAGCATTATATGTATAGCATACTTGATGATTTATCAACATCATTTGTACAGCATACTTGATGACTTGTCAGCATTTGTACAGCATACTTGATGTCTTATCAGCATCATTTGTACAGTATACTTGATGACCTATCATCATTTGTACAGTATACTTGATGGCTTTTCAGCATTTGTACAGCATACTTGATAGCTTATCAGCATCGTTTGTACAGCATACTTTATGACTTATCAGCATCGCATATTCAGAACTTACATGGACTTAATGCAGCATGTTGTCTGCCACATTAGGTTCAAATTTGTCAAGTGACTTTTAAGAATTAGCTGAAAATGGCAGATGTTGATGGTTCACACAGAGTACAGTGCACAAGACATGAAACAATACATGATGGAAGCTGGACCATGCTGTAAGCAGACTTGGCTAGAGGAGCTAAAACGGTACCCTATAAATTCAATTTCTCCACTAAATGGCACCTTCTGCATAATTCATCTTGGATCAAAGCTAGAAAAGGAATTAATACTATTTGAAACCATTTTTGACTTCACTATCATCATTACAA
This sequence comes from Megalonaias nervosa, assembly GCA_016617855.1. Taxonomy (NCBI): domain Eukaryota; kingdom Metazoa; phylum Mollusca; class Bivalvia; order Unionida; family Unionidae; genus Megalonaias; species Megalonaias nervosa. Next base: position 35,987 of record JAECUM010004008.1, on the reverse strand, counting down.
AAGCATCCTTGTAAGATTTATTTGTGAAACACAAAATTTGCTATCGGAGACATTTAACAAATCCAAAACATCTGAAAAGCCAATAAAAAAATAATTAAATATAAACGCCATTTCCGTGCCACAAAATTTTAATCAGCTCATCCATGTATGCATATAATTATGCATATTAAACTTCAGTGGCCAAGGACAAGCACACAAGAGATATATAAAATACTTAAGAAATTATGAGCAGTTTCTGTCATGATATACAAAACATGGATATGGTGAAATAATCTGTATTTCATTTCATGCATTTGCTGTATTTCAGAAATATGCTATTACAGAGGGGAGACATTAGAGATTTGTGTTGTTTCAGATTCTGGTGTGTTGAAGATTGACAAAATGAAATAAAAAAAAATACATGTTCTTTGTTCCAAATCACTATGGCTGAAATAGTGCATGGAGAATGTATCTATAAGTACCATGTATTAGATATTATATCTGTCTCTCTGTCATCATAATGCAGTATTTAGGGTCCATAAATGAAAACTTTATTATGTACAAAACCGTGATACAGCAAGTATGACTAAAAACTCATTAAATGTGCACATGATCATTTTAGTTTATGTAAATTATATAAACTTTTCCACTTCACTGTATTTGTGGATTTAATTTTGTCAAATAATACAGTTTTGGAAAGGAAAATAAAGATAAACTACTAAGCTTCATGTTGTTTTAAGGTAGAATGGTCTAATTTTGATCACAAGGTCCACATCATCACATCCATCAAAAATGGTGCTATAATAATGAAAATGGGCGAACTGTATTAGGACAGAAATAATTAGTGTAATGTCTAATTATTTATACGTGTTTTATTACTGATCTTTGCACAACTGTTCCTTAGACCTTTTGGCTGCTACAAACAAAAAATTAAAATACTCTAGTAGAAACTTTGCATGTTAGTAGTTTTTGGACTTTTAATATAGCTTTAACAATTTTAGTCATATCACCATGATGTCTGCAGTGTGGCAGTTTATAGTTATATCTAGCACTGGGGCATTATGCCACAGACATGTAGCATCATGTCCCACCCAGTCACATTATCCTGACACCAGGCTGACCAGTCCTAACACTAACCTCTTAATACTGAGCACCAAGTGAGGCAGCTGCTAGTACAATTTTTATAAGTCTTTGGTATGACTCAGCTGGGGTTCAAACCTATAACCTCCCACATCCAAGGCAGATGCTCTAACTACTTAGGCCACTGGAGCAGTCATAGAAACTGGACTTCTTCTGTAAAGATATCTTATAACTCCTTCCCCAATCCATAAGTTTAATTATACAAGAAACATATTTTATTTCCAAACCACAAGCCACAGCATAATCAACAATTACGTAGGTCACTTCTGCTTTTAATAATCACCAGCAGCCATTGTAAACATTATCATGCAGTTTAATCTTGGGTCCTTTTGCAAGACATTTTTGGCAACTTTTTATCTTTACATCAGAACTTTAAATCATTTTGTAATTTAAATTAGAACATTTAATTCACACTTTAAAGCCAGTATTGTGTTGACGTATTGTGAAACCATCTGCCTACCTACCTACTTATCTACCTACCAAACTATTGTGAATGGTATTAAAATGTGATTAACAATGTTTTAGTCTTACTTTGTTTTTATATCATTATTCTTAAAATCGGCATGGGAAACTTTTATCTTTGCCCTCCACCTCCACCCGACCCTAACCCCCCACCTCAAAACCAGTTTTTGTTTTACTGGGTGAAGGTCCAACCTTTGATTTACCTTGGAGTGTCAGCCAACTGTACATGTAGTTCATAAATCAATAATTACATTTATTAAACACTGCAGGTAAGGCCTCCCATGAAAGTCATGCAGCCTGAACTCCACCCACCAAATTCCTATACTCATTCACATGTACAAAACAGTTAACCTCCTGAGAGTAACAATAATATATCATGCACAACCTAAAGGGATTAATAGGAAAGTTCACCATTAATATAACATATTGATTCCTACTTCTATCTACATTGGTCCGAATGGGCCTTCTGAGTCCAACTACAAACTGCACAGACCCAGATCTGCCATAGCATAATGTGCCAGCAGATCTGTGTGTGTGCAGTTTGTTAGGAGTAATCAGTAGAACAAACAACACAAACCCTGATCTACAGGCACTTTATGCTATGGCAGATCAGGATCTTTGTTGTTTGCAGTTTGGCTCGACTTATAAGTGAGTATATATGGTAGGTTTGGCATGGATGAAATGATGTAAGCATAAACACAGATACTTAACCCATGTTAGTAAAGCATAAAATGTAGGTCACATAGATTTTCTTTTAGTTTTAAGGGTGTAATTCAAATAGAATTACCTCCAATTATGAAGTTTCATGATTGGAACATAAACAGCACTCAAGAAATTAACTTGAACACAAAATCTGAACAAAGTCACTGAACTGATTCATGAAATATAGGTCACAGAGACCTCTTTTAGCAAAACGTACATCGAATTTGTCAAGATGCTGTCAACCAAGTTTCTTGACTCTAGGTTGGATAGTATGTATATAATATGCCAAAAACTCTTATCTTCATGAACTAAAATGCAAATACTTAACCAAAGCTAGTAAAAGATGATATACAGGTCACCATATGTACTTCTTTTGTGGTAGCAACAGAAATGTATATCATCATCAATTTCATTATTCAATAATGAACAGCCCTTGCGAAAAGCAAATCAAATACAAAATGTAACCAAAGTTTGTGAAGCATAAAATATGTCACAATGACCTAATACTGAAATGAGGGGAGATCATCACCAAGTTTCATTACTCTGTATGGGATAGTATGTACGTAGCATGACAAAAACCTAAGAAGTCATGAGCAAAATACATAAACTAAACCTAAAGTAGTAAAATATGAAATATAGGACACACTGTCATGAATCTTGTTATAACAGTATGTATGCTTAGTGTTAAAAACCTATTTAGTTTTGAGCCACCAAAAACATAACCAAATCTGATAATGTGAAATGTAGGTCACAGTGACATTTTTTCATGGTAAGAATGTAATACTAATAGAGACACATACAAACAAGTAGTTTAATGGTTCTAGTATGAACAGAGCATGAGAAATAAACTATAAACACAACATTGAACCAAAGTCAGTAAAGCATATAATATAGGTTATAGTGTCCTACTTCTGCAATGAGGGCTTAGTACTCATCAAGACACATCCACTCACAGTTTCATGAATCTAGGTATACCAGTATATATGATGGGTGCAACAAACCTACTTGGTCATGAACAAAATCAAAATATTAACCAAAGCCAGTAAAATGTGAAATGTAGGCCATAGTGATCTTCCTTTGTGATAAATGTATGGTACTAACAGAGATACCTACAATCATATAGTTTGCTGATTTTACCTTGAACAAAACTTGAGAAATAAACTTAAACCCCATCATTTAACCAAGATAAGCAAAGCATGAAATATAGGTCACAGTGAGCTACTATTTTTGCGATGAAGAGTGTAGGGAGATGCATTCTTCTAGGAAATTTCATTATTCCAGGTATAACAGTATCTATAAAGTGTGCAAAAACCTGTTTTAAATGCAAAAACTTAATCAAGAATGTGTAAGAACAAAGTTATTTCATCTCAGCCCCCCTTTCCTTTGGGATAGGTGGGATGAAACCCATTTGGACCTAGAAGATACTGGTTGACATTCAGTGAGGGTGTACATACATATGTTTTTATATGAGTGGGCAATGACACTGATGCCAGAGATAGTTCAATACAGTAGAACCTATCTTGAAAGACCACTCCTTGTGCCAAATAATAATGGTCTCTCAAGACAGGTCATAACACTATATAATCAATAAATCCATACATTGAGAATTTCATCTCACAAGTCAGGTGGTCTCTCACAGCAGTGGTCTTTCAAGGCAGGTTTTACTGTAGCTTATATCTTCTTCATAGAGGTAACCTACAAACATTCATGAAATCATGTGTTCCATGGAATGTGAACAGTATTTGTATGATGTGAACAGTAATTGTACAATGTAGTTTTCTGCTTATGTACATATAAGAAACTCATTACATACCTGGCTACATACTTTAGACTTAAAGTAATAGGTACCAAATGATCAAGTGAATATGGCAACTGATGTAAACTATATGTAGAATTCACAATGTTTAAAAAAGTTGTGACAAAAAAGACATGAAAATTGATACCCAACTCTCGCCATTTTCAGGTGACAAAGGAATTCACTGTAGTTAGTTGAAGGATACTTCAAGATATTTGCTGGGACAGAATCGTTAGTAGCTAACACTAATGGGGTGCTAACTGTATAATGAATTTCAATGAAATTTTACTCACTTTTATTTTAGTTACTGAATATTCCTCACTTGTCACTGATCCAGTGATGCTCTGTTTTGGTTTATGTTTGTCATCATCATCATCATTATTATTATTATTATGAAAAGTCTGTTTATTTTTTGAATACATGGCTGCTAAAGCTGAGGAGGAAGATCCAGAATTGCTAGACGTCTTGGTTGTTTTCCGTTGTATGTATATATGCCTGTTACAGTTTCTGTCACCATGAGGTTTGCTCATTTTATGTTCCGATAAATCACTATTATAGTCAATTCTGACCCCACCATCCACATATGCATCATCAACATACTCGCATATTTCCCCATGATGATCATATATGACTCCGTTATGCTCGTGCATGGGTCCATCATGCCCATTTGAAAGCTCAAAGTAACCATTCACTCTGAGAACATCGTCTGTGCTGATCATCACATCTATGCTGTTGCAGCGAGCAAGTCTTGGTTTTTCATCGATGTCGCCCATCTCCAAGAAGATACTTCAAGTCAAATCTGAAATGTTCAAAATATTTGGTGTATCCTAAATTCTGCCTTTCTTGCGTTCCCTCATAAAATATGAAGGCTACATTGCTTATATATGTAAACATCTTTGTCTACATTGCTTAAATATGTAAACATCTTTGCTTACTTTACTGTCTGTAAATGAACACACACGTAGTACATCTGTGTTAGCAAATTTAGATGACCAGTTGCATTATCAGCATTTTCATTATGTGCATATATGTAGCAATACAAAACAACATTATGTTAATCCAAAAGATATTTTAATTTAATTGTCAAATACATGTACTGAATGTACTCGCTTATAATTCAAGTCAAACTGCAAACAACAAAGATCCTGATTTGCCATAGCGTAATGCACCTGCAGACCAGGGTATATGTTGTTTTGTTCTACTGATTACTCCTAACAAACTGCACAGACCCAGATCTTCCGGTGCATTATGTGCTGGCAGATCTGGGTCTGTGCAATTTGCAGCTAGACTAGACTTAATACTGGAGTATATACAATATAGACATGTTGTACAAACTAAATCTTATTATAATAAGAAGCAAAAGATGTACAGCAAAAGAAACATTGGCAAGTTAAGAGAGGTACAGCATGCAACTTTTAAATGGCTTACATATAAATAGCAGCCAACTGTAAAACTAACATGCAGATCTGGGGAATGGCCAACTTTTGAATTGGTTTGATTAAATGGCATTGTTTCTGTTATTGTATACTGTACAGACATTTAGAAAGTTTGGTAATGTTGCAGCCTTATATAGTATACTGAAATGTTTGTATAATAAGTGTATAAATTTTGTTTGCACTTATTTTCAGTATGCACTTATTCATAATGAAATCTGTCACAGTGCTGTACTATTTCAATAGTTCAATATAATACCAGATCTTGCAGCAAGTTACATAATCAAATGTGTCACAAAACAGTACAACTATTTCAATAGTTTAATATAATACCAAATTTTGCAGTAAGTTACATAATGAAATGTGTCACAGAACTGTACAACTATTTCAATAGTTCAATATAATACCAGATTTTGCAGCAAATTACATAATGAAATGTGTCACAAAACTGTACAACTATTTCAATAGTTTAATATAACACCTGATTTTGCAGCAAGTTACATAAAGAATTGTGTCACAAAACTGTACAACTATTTCAATAGTTCAATATAATACCAGATTTTGCAGCAAGTTACATAATGAAATGTGTCACAAAACTGTACAACTATTTAAATAGTTTAATATAACACTGATTTTGCAGCAAGTTACATAAAGAATTGTGTCACAAAACTGTACAACTATTTCAGTAGTTCAATATAATACCAGATTCTGCAGCAAGTTACATAATGAAATGTGTCACAAAACTGTACAACTATTTCAACATTTCAGTACAACACCAGATTTTTCAACACATTACATAATATCCAAGGAAGGAAAGAGAGCAAGAAGAGAAAAAAAATGACTATCACATGTGAAATGATTGAGCATTAAATTTTTTTTTTCAAAACTGATATTTTAGATAGCTAATGGTCTAAGGAATATAAAACTGAAGGAAAAAATGTAAAGACTGGTTTTCATTTTTTTTGTGCCACGCTTTGCTGAATAACTGTCTTAAAGGACATACAAAAATATGTGAAAAAGTAACCCATCTCTAATTGCCATTACAACATAGATGATTGAGTATTTAAAAATTTATCAAACTTGCACATGCTGAAGATAAAATGAGACCCTTTTCTTAAGCCACCTGATAAAAGGAATGCTGTTTTATTTTCAGAATGATTCTTACTCAGATCACATTGGAGTTTCACAAATGATGGTCTGCACAGCTGTTTTATGGCAGGTTTTTAAATTGTTAAATTTTTCCAAAATGGTACTATATACTTTCCATTGACTATATTAATATATTTAATAGGGCTCTTCATGCAATTAATAAAACTGTTTTTAAAAAAAATCTTTTTCATTATATAATTTGTGATTGATGACTGGCAATTCAATTTTACATCCAATCTTACCCAGAGTTCGGACCACTCTGGTGGCCTAGTGGTTAGAGCATCTGCCTCGGATGCGGGAGGTCGTGGGTTCGATCCCCGGCCGAGTCATACCAAAGACTTACAAAAATGGTACTAACATCTACCTCACTTGGCACTCAACATTAGGAGGTTAGTGTTAGGACTGGTCGGCCTGGTGTCAGGATAATGTGACTGGGTGGGACATCATGCTACATGTCTGCGGCATGATGCTCCAGTGCTAGACATCACTATCAACTGCCACACTGCAGACATCATAGTGATATAACTGAAAAATTGTTAAAGCTACATTAAAAATCCAAATCACAACAACAACACACCAACCTAGAGTCCATGGCGCTGAAATACACTAAGGTAAAAAGTGACATAAATATCAGAATGTAATGATCCTATCAAAGCACTAAGACACACCCAGGTAAAAAGTGACATATTAATGTCAGAATGTAATGATCCCATTATGGCACTAAGATACACCATGGTAAAAAGTGAAATATGAATGTCAGAATGTAGTGATCATAAGTGACATATTAATGTCAGAATGTAATGATCCTGTCAAAAGATACACCTAGTTAAAAAGTGGCATATTAATGTCAGAATGTAATGATCCCATCATGGCACTAAGATACCCCCAAGTAAAAAGCGACATATGAATGTCAGAATGTAATGATCATCAGTGATATATTAATATCAGAACATAATGATCACATCATGGCACTAAGATACATGGCACTAGGATATGTGGCACTAAGATACACCAAGAAAAGAGTGACATATTAATGTCAGAAATGATCACATCATGGCACTAAACTACTTTTCATGAAGATACACCAAGGAAAGAGAGAGATATTAATATCAGAATGTAACGATCATGTCATGGCACTAAGATACATGGCACCAAGATACACCAAAGAAAGAGTGATATGTTAATATCAGAATGCAAGGATCACAGCATGGCACTAAGATACATGGCACTAAGATACACCAAGGAAAGAGTGACATATTAATGTCAGAATGCAATGATCATGTCATGGTACTAGGATACATGGCACTATGATAAAAAGTGAGATATGACTGTCAAAATGTAATTATCATTTCAAAGTGTATAGTAAGTGATGATTTTACAAAAGGACACCACCTAAAAAAACACGTTAAGTAGATAAGCTGTCCAACAAATAATCCAACGAATGTCAGAAAAGCAAGCTTTACACCTTTTGCTTTTCTAACAAAATATGCTTACTTTTACTTGAAAATGTGGGAAGAATGAAAACATTTCTTCTTTTTATTTTCCAGACTGCACAGCATGCATACACTGCATTCTTACAGATTGTTGTTATTGTGGATATATTGCCATTTTTCAGCACATGATAGGATACACATGGTTGCCAATATGTGTTGTAGATGAAGAACCCACGAAAAAACTAAGAAAACTCCAAGATGAACCACCAACCCACACGAAGCTACAGGCATACAGGCAGGCTTTCTTGCATACCGATGTTGGCTAAGCCTGAGACTTGAACACATGCAGACAGAGGTGAGATGTCAATAATCAGTAAAGGCAAGTGGCTTAAACCACTGTGCCACCCAGAGCCCTAATCTCTTGCAGGAGTATGTTACCTGCCCATGTCAGCCCAGGTCAACTGTCTCTGTGTGTCCTTGAAAAAAGGCACTTTGTTGGCAATATTATGTAGTTAATAATGTGTTCAAGGTTTCATTAAAAAGCAACCATAAACAGCAATAACTGGCATACTAAAGCATCGGGTAACATAATCTTCTGATCTTTTGAAACTTTATGCAGCCAATTAAAAAACAACTTATTTTGCGTGCTTCTATGCATGAATTCCCACCAGCATGCCCACACAATTGACTTTGCTTGAATGATTTAAATTCTTCATTAAGCTGATATTTTTATTACAGGATTGTATTCACTTCTCCTTCCACCTACACACACAGATGTACACTGTCATGTTCCTGAGAAATGGCAGTGTTGGACATATATGCAAAATTGAATGTTTGCTGATTTAATGCGAAAGTCAATAATTCAAACAATGTATAATTCCCTAAGATAGAGAATTTCAACCATTTTACAATAAAAATGTATTAAGTATTAACTCTTTTAACACTAAATAACTACATACAAAAGACTAACATTCAATGCTAAGTGACTTTCTAGTTTAATAAATGTAGCAACATATTTTCAATGTTAACAAATTAATTTCTTTTGATAGGAATGCATATTTGGTACTGCTGAAAATATGCTCATAAACAAGTTTAGTTTCACACAGGTGATTACACATGCAAATTAAAAGGTAATTTAAGGGTAAATTTCATTGTATTCTGTCCAAAACATTAAATAAAACTTTTCAAGAGTTCAAGAGTAAACTGTGATCTGTTTATTAACTGAAGTATTATTGTACAAATCATGGCTTGAAAAAATCCCATGTTATCTCATATTTAAGGGACAACTGCCCATGTGTCAGTAATATTTCTACCAGTGTTAAAAGCCTGAAATAAAAATGTTTTGATATTCTTTTTTATTGAAATAAACATGAAACAAATAACATGTGTCTTGACTTTGTCTGCACCAGAGTAATACCAAAAACAGATTTCTGGCAACCACATCATTTACCTGTACATACACACCTGTACAAGTGTGAAAGTCATTGCCAGAAATATACATCACTGTGGTAGTCACAGGATCAAGCACTGTGAGCACTTTCAGACAAAATATAGTTTGTCTATGTAAAAATTGTGTGACCTCTGACCTCCATCATTATTAAAAGCCATGCTTTATTTCAGCAAAACTGCTATCAGTCTAAACACGTTTCTGTTGAATTACGTCTGTCTCTCCTAGAACATAGTCACTATGTATAAAATAACTTAAGGCACTCCAGAGATGCTCCAGGTCTATCAAATGCTCATACTGGGTCTACATTGTTACAGCTTTGGTAATGGAGTCAGTAGTAATACACATAATATCCAGAATCGCATTATAATGAGGCATGTTATAATGGAAGGGAGCTGTAAGAAGATTTTCAAGATGGCCACCACTGAGGGCATGTTGGACATCAGTTTGGCACAATTTCCATCATGGACCACCTACTTTTTATAACAAGTCTTTTGGTGAAAACCAGTCATTAATATGACCATCCTTTAGGAAGTTGGTATCGGATTGGCACAATTTGGACAAATTTTAAAGCACTAAATTATGCCATGATGTACATGCTGGCTGTGAGCATGAAATAATTCTTCATAGATGGATCTAACCAAAACATTACTACTTTCATGGACAGATGGATAATTAAACACCTATCACAAAGCAAAGAAGCAGATGGCAATATGGATAATTAAATGTCTACCCACAAGCAAAGAAGCAGATGGCAATATGAATAATTAAATGCCTACCCACAAGCAAAGAAGCAGATTGCAATAGGGATAATTAAATGCCTACCCATAAGCAAAGAAGCTGATGGCAATATGGATAATTAAATGCCTACCCAAAAGCAAAGAAGCAGATTGCAATAGGGATAATTAAATGCCTACTCATAAGCAAAGAAGCTGATGGCAATATGGATAATTAAATGCCTACCCACAAGCAATGAAGCAGATGGCATTATGGATGATTAAATGCCTACCCACCAGCAAAGAAGCAGATGGCATGATTTTATTTTTCTACATGGTGTATCCATACTCATTTATCAGAAATCAGATTTAGTGAAATCTGTATTCATATCAAGATGCCAACAGTTATTAATGTGAATGGTAACTCTAGCTTTAGAAAGAATCATGTACTCAGCACATTAAACACCCACCCCATGTTTAATAGTCCTCTGTGTAGGCATGTAGGTTACTGACCAGCTGGTCTCAATGACCTGTCCTTTGGTCAAGGTATGCATTCAACTTGTACAGAATTAGACTTACCATAGCCATGCCCTTTTACCATGAGACCCTAAATCTATTGGTTTTTATATTACCTTAAGTGCAAGCCAGCCACAAAGTTAGGTCAAAAAACATACTCAAGGAAAGAGGTTTTCCTGCAAGCCAAAATAACCTTGAGTTTTTACTTTTAACCCCATTGAAAATCAACAGGCATCTTTTATATCTGTACTGCATACCATCCATAAAATTTGGTCTCGGCATGTGATTTAGAACTAATATTATGCAAAAACCAATTTTTTAGTATCATCCACAAATTATGGTGAAACTACATAGCTGAGTATTGAAAATGTGTGTGCCGAAACCACATTTTACAATTTGTGACCTTGACCTTTAACTGTTTGCCCCCCTCCAAATCATGGCCCCTCAAGTAACATGGTACCTTTTTATACCTCCTCTAAACAGAAATTTCAGTGAGGGACCACTGTCATCTTGAACAATGTGAAAGTTATACTCAGTAAGTGGAAATGTTATGAACAGACAGACAGACAGACAGATAGACAAAGCAGACAAAATTAACAAACATAGCAACAGCAAGCTAGTCTCTCACCAAAAAATGTTCCCATTATGGCATGTTTGCAAGCAGCAGAAAAATGGGGGGGAGGGGAAATATGGCATATGCCTCACAAGGGATGTTCTGACAAATCTAAATATAGGTCATATTGACTGGTTGGTGAAGCATGTCACACTTTCACTGGAAGATAATCCATCAAATGTGAGATCCTGCTGCACCTCATCTTAAAAAATGTCCAGATGTTTTCAACTTATATTTATAATTCAAGTAGGTTACAATAACTGGCAGCAGTTTTGTCTCTATACCATCAAAAATTTCTAGGCATCAATGATACAATAATAATAATAATAATAATAATAATAATAATAATAATAATAATAATAATAATTTCATCTGGAAAATTCTCAAAAAATCCACCATCACCTGATACACTAGCAACATGAAATCATGACCCATCTATATCATATAGATCCAAATATGTCTCAGAATATAATTTTTCTGATAACAAGTCACTCGACCTTATTTAACTGCATCTTATGATGATCATCCATTTTTGAGTAAAAAAAAAAATGTGCAAATATTTCCATTTACCCACAAAACATCAAATCAAACATAACCATTGTAACTTGATGTACCTGTTGATTAAGTGAGGAGCCTTCAATTTTATGCAAAACTGCAAACATCCCATTGTAAAAAAAAATGTGTTTGCATGAATAAACAATGAGACATTGTTCTCTAAGCTCATTAGATGATCCTAACAACAAAGCTACAACAGTAAAGGGTGATAATTGGACCATTAGTTGGTTTTAATGAACCTCACTTGCAAAATGTTACTGTCAGTCAGGATTGTCATCATGGATAATTTTCAAATCAGGACATTCTCATGAGGTTTAGAATATAAGTGAAAATAAGCTAATACATTTCATTCAGTGGTTATTATATGAATCTAAATTGAAACCAATTATCAGCTATGCCGAAGAAAGAATTACCATAGTGAGAACATTGTCCTTTCTTCCCAGTCCATTAAATATTGTAATGTTCATTATCATAGATTTAACTGCTTCACTATAATAGAATTTGTATGGAGGATTTTGGGGTTTCCACCCCACCCACCCACCTCACCTTTCCCCACCACTTCAAAGGTGGCCATTGGTTACATATTACCATCCCATGTTCACCTTATAATTAAAAGCAATTTATATTCCTTTTATGATTAATATTAAATGCTGTTAGTTTCAAAATCAATAATGATGTTTACCAAGGGAATTTTAGTCATGTAAAATTATTAAAAGATCATGCACATACGTCTTAGGTACTGTTAAGTGTTCGGAAGAAATGAATAATGGTAATATGTAAACATGAGTAACCTTTTCCATGAATCCATGAATTTTGAAATAAATAATACAGATCTCTATTTCTTACCAATCTGCTTACAACATTTAATAAACAAAGTAAATTAGGTGTGGGAAATTAATGTTTTCACACACACGCATGCACGCATGTGCATGCATGCACGCATGCACATATGCACACACACACACACACACACACAGTAAGAGTAAGTGAGAGAAAGGTCATTTAAATTGGTGTCCATACTGCCCCAAAATTTATCTCCCTTCTGAAACCCTTCACTACAAGGAGATTAGGTATATTGCCAGGAGTCCATTTCTCTGCAGTAAGACATGTGGTGATGTAAAAAAAAGAACATGATACTGCTGATCCATTTTTTGTCACAACTGAAAATTATAAATGACCATTATGATTCAGATGCTACAATGATTATTTTGTAACAAAGTAGTAGTAATAATAATAATAATAATAATAATACTAAATCATGATGGCAGTATCATTATTATTAATATAGTGATAATCAGCAATTATAATACATAATTACAAGCATGCAGACATATATATAGCACACAGACATATATATATATATATATATATGCTTTCTAAAAATAATAATAACATTTAAAAGCATTATTATTACTGATAACATTAATAAGATCATGACTGATCATTATTATTATATTATTCATCATCATTATTATAACCATTATTGCCGTAATGATGAAGGACTCAGAGAGAGAGAGAGAGACAGAGAGAGACAGAGAGACAGAGAGAGAGCAGAAATTCAGAGAGCAGAAATCCACTGAAGACCATGAATAAAAGACCGTCTCAATGACAGCATATAATCTGCAATATCAGGACATGAATTGAAAGGGTAAGAATGGGCTACACCCAAGATTTTAGGAGAAAGGCTCTAACTCAGATGTCAGGTAAAAGAAAGAAAATTCATTGCCTTCTTTCAGGAAGACCATGACAGAAATGTTTTGTATTTGGGAGAGACTCAACAATTTTGAAGACTGGTCTTAGAAAATGTGTCAAATTATGTGTGCACATGTCTTTCTTGTGAAGGCTAAACTGATACATAAGATTTATATCAAGGTTCATCATCCATCCATCTTAAACAGCTGTTAAATCAAAAAGCAAAAGGGTAAATATTACAAAATATTGACCTGTGACCTTGACATAGGATCCCCAATGTGGTACAACTTTTAGTGATGATATATATTTATCCCAAGTTTCAGTTTTTGTCTCAAATGGCTCTAAAATTAAAAAGTGGAATGGAAAGTGAAGAAAAAAAGAGTTCAGCACATTAGATCATTACAGTGACCATAAAAAAAACTAATGTGGTATACAACACACAATGACAACATGTACATTTACCAATTTACATATGTTAATCTAAAAAAACAGCAATTAAAATTACAGAATGGGAAAGAAAATATGATGGAAATATAATACTGAGCATTCAATGGCCTTCACCTTGTAGATAGGGTCCCCAATGTGGTACGAGACACACCTTGTAGAGATGATGTTCTAGCATGACAAGTTTCATCCTCCAATCTCATCATATAGCTTTGAAATTATTGAGCAGAAGAGAAAATGTGATAAGAAATGCACAACACCGAGTCATGACCTTGACCTCCAATGTGCTATGCTGTAATGCATCAGGATGATAATTAAAAAAGTAAATTATAATAAAAAATAAATTATAATAAAAAATAAATTACCAACCAAGTAATATAAGAATGGAAGATAATGACTGTTGGATGTGGAGGCAAACCCTCCTGTCTGCTGGGATGTCCTAGTCACCCCCTGTCTCTGAACGGTTTCATTACTATTGTAACTCATCAGAGGGAATAATAAGGTTGATTCGTTTGTTCAACTGATCACTTTGTTATGTCAGTATGAGGCTTATATACCCTTTTGTTGCAGGTGTCACCGGTGCAGCCGGTATAGCTACTTGTGAGGTCATGTGAATAGTACTGTTGCGACTTACAGTTGTAGCATCCGAGTTCTGAAATAAACCATTTTCTCGAAGCCAGGTTTGGGATACATAGAAAAATATGATTTAAAGATGGGTATAAATAAAGAAATGACTAGCAAATTCTTATGAATATTTATTTTGATTTACAAAAACTTAGTTCTAGAAAGTTAATTTCTGTAATGCAAAACATAATACTACCATCCTGTTATATTAGACAAAGAGCACTTCAGTTTATGATGAGATTGATTGTCTTTTCTTTTGAAGATTTTTCTGCAGTCACTGCAAAATATTCTGATACCAAAATGTGTGATCTTGACATGTTGTGCTAAAGATTGCCAATGTTTAAATTTGGCATCACAGTACACGCATTAGAAATTCGTTTTGATGTGTTGTGGTTGCATAGCAGGACAATTGTGATGCAATCTGAAGCTAAGGCAGCATTATGAGGGTAGTGATTTCCTCAGAAGAGTGGAATATTCCAGCATAATGACTATGGGGCCAAAACATCCTAGTTCGCATGGGAGGGAAAATAATAATAAACCAAGTTAAAAATGACTGAACTCCCACTTAGATAAGGATTAACATCTTGGTCTAAGTGGGATTCAGTCATTTTTAAATTAAACAAAATAAGAAGTCTATTGGTAAAAATCACATATTGATATAGCCATCCAGTTGGAAAGGAGTGAAAACATTTTCAAGACATGACTTTCCATTCTGGAGGAGCTGAAATAAAAAGACTTTCAATATGGCTGCTGTTATCGACATATTGTCAGATTGGCACCATTTTCATTTCAGAGTAACTGGGCATCATAAGAAGTCTTCAGGTGAAATCTCAAAGTCAATATGACTTTCTGTTCAAATAGAGTTGTGATAACAAGATTTTCAAGATGGTTGCCATGGTGGTCATATTTGCATTGCAGTATGCTGTGTTAATTGTTGTTAGTGTTGTAGGGTTTAACACCATTTTTTAGAACAAGATAGGCTATGCATGGCGGCCAGTATAAATGGTGGAAGAAGAACCCGTTAAAACCCCAGAAAGAACCACTGACCCATGAGAAGATATCGGCAAGCGTTCTCACATACCCACATTGGCTGAGCCCGAGACTTGAACCCATGCAGACAGAGGTGAGATGGCAGTGATCCGTAACGATAAGCGCTTTAGACCACTCGGCCACTTGGGTTAATTAATTAATTAGTAATTTTAAAATTATCATTGTAAGTTTTCACAATTCTGTTTCAGAATATAAAGAAAGTGGCAATATGCTGACAAACATTTTTTATTATTGATGCAAAATGCCATGAGACATGAGAAGCAGCATCATTGATGCCAATAATTATTACTGGCCTGAATTTATCTCAATATGTGCAGTAATACTTCAAAATATTTTTGTCATTAGGTACTATATAACCATATATACCATCCATACTTGCTTATGAGTCCAACTGCAAACTGCACAGACCCAGATCTGCCATGCATAATGCCCCAGCAGATCTGAGTGCAGTTGTTAGGAGTAATCAGTAGAAGAAACAACTTAGACCCTAAGCTGCAGGTTCATTTGCTATGGCAGATCAGGATCTTTGTTTTTTTTGCAGTTAGACTCAGCTTATAAGCAAGTACATATGGTATTTATAGTAAAATTTGTTTTGGCAAGACTGGCAGTAAAAATGTATTATCCAGTTTTTGCATCAACGAATAATATGATTTCAGTACTTGGTATAATTTCTGATACTGAGGTAAATTATAATTTAATACATGTAGCATGTCAGTGAATCTGTTAATTGAATTTACCCTGCTAATTAGTCATGGATCAATTAATTGATCCTATCAAAGTGAGTCAAGTATGTAATCACAGCAGGATCTTTCTAACAGTTGGTAGAGCATTAGACTCACAATCACAAGGTCTTAAGTTTAATACCCACATTGGTCAACTTGGAATGGCTGCCTTGGTTTATTCTTGGGACAGGCACTAAATTCCATTTCCTTGGCATGTCATTGCCAATAGTATATTAAAAGTATCATTAAAACCAAGGAAACCAAACATTTCCAACATATGTGTCTTGAGTCAGTTAGCTAGAAAACAACTTTTGTGAAAAGGCTCTAAAAACCGAAATTTCTTCTTTCCACAGTCTTGTACAACTGACCTATCAGTCATGAATAGCCTCTGTCCAGCAATAACCACATAACAGAGATTGCAATGGACTGCTACCCCCTCCCATCTTCAATCACCCATTAGGCGCCACTCAGTGAATAAATAGGTTAGAGAAACCTTTCAACAATTTAATTTGGCGTATACAGACAATTAATATAAAAAATACTCATATGCATTTAGTATAAAAAATACTGGTATACAATTATTGCACAAAATGCTGGTATACAATTAGCATAAGGGGCTTGGAGTGGCCTAGTGGACTAAAGTGCTCACCGTTATGGATCATTGCCATCTCACCTCTATCTGCATGGGTTTGAGTCTCAGGCTCGGCAAATGTGGGTACATGAGAAAGCTTACCAGTAACTTCTCGTAGGTCAGTGGTTCTTACTGGGGTTTACCTGGGTTCTTCCTCCACCATTTATACTGGTCACCATGTATACCCTATCTTGTGTTGAAATATGGCATTAAACCTGATAACAACAACAACAACTAGCATAAAAAACACTGGTATGCAATTAGTATAAAAAATACTGATGTACAATTAGTATAAAAATATTGGTATATACTTAGTATAACAAATATATTGGTATAAAATTAGAATAAAAAATACTGGTATACAAATTCAGCTCCTGATAACATTCTCCATCCATTTTTTGAGGGAAATTTTTACAGTATACTTATTACACTTATCTCAATCAAGGTGTAATTTGTAAAAATTAAAAATCCTGGTTTTAAAGAATTATATATGTAAATAAGTTCAAAGAGCAATCTCCATTTTTCCAAGGAGTCAAATGTTTAATTTCATTACACTTGTCAAAGCCAGGAAGCAAAAAAACTGTAGACCTTCTATTATCATTTGATGTTGCCAGCTTAAAATAAAAAGTACATAGCTACATCACTGCATCAGTATTAAAAAAATAGGTTTACAGTGTAACCAGGAAATTGTAATAATCTTCAAGTTGGTAAAATAAGATTTAGGAGTTGACTGCTGGCTGCTGATGAGAAGGCTGAATTCTCACACCCATATACACAAACGTATTCCACCTCCATCAATGCTGCCTTGACATTTGTCATTTCTTTATTTAATACAAATCAATCAAATCTTGCCATGAAATTTCTGTTTTCCCATCCCATCCCATCCCATTCTATCCCATCCAAATGTTAATATAAAACTGAAATTTCACTGTACACGGAAATACTGTGTTCCTTTCCACTACTCATTTAATTCTTTTGGAGGGTTTAAATAACTCTGCATCAGGTCCAATACACAATAGTGACTTATCACAAAATTTGTATTTGAAAAACCAAAGCTAAGCAATTAGATTCTCTGAATTAGAATTAATTTAATTCTAATTATTTAAAATTAATTTGACTTTCTCATGAAGTACAATTATCTCATCAAGATACAATTTTAATCTATCTTATAGGTACCCACCTGAATGAAAATCCTTTTTGTGAACTCCTGATATATTTTTTTAATCAGTAATTTCACTACGAATGTGACTCACATGTTGTATCACGGTCACTCTGAGCATATTGATTTCATTCCAAATGATATACCTCTGTAATAGTCATCCAGCAGTGATTGGCTGATGTAGGCCATTTCAAGAAAAACATGGATTAACTCGTTAATTTCATGTCAATATTAATAATGCCTCCAAGGTAATCCTATATGGCTTCAGTGCCATCTACTGGATTAAATGCCTGATACTTTAGAGATGCATGTGAAAAATAAATCAGATGGGAAAGAATAATTAAATTTGATGAAAGACACATCTATATTAAGATGTACCATCTGCTCTCTCAACAATATTAGCTCATTATTTATAACATACTCTTTCAGTACTATGTTTACATTGTACTTCAAATGTTAAATCTAAATCAGTCTTTTCTGCATGCTTGGCTTTTCTAATATGAGGTTAATGTGGTCTTGTAGGATCTCAGATTGAGTTTCACCTCTGACAGTTCTAAATTGATGCTATTGATTTTGATATCCATCATTGTGTCTCAAATGGCCAAGAAAATGTAATTTGACAAATGATGACTGTCAGGTGAATGGAAAGGTAGTGTTCATTATTGTTTTGGCAACTGTTATGAAACTGTTTTATTTTACAGTAAGAAAAAAAAGTCTCAGTGAATTTGTAATAACCTCACAGTATATTTTCTTCTTCCAAACCCAATATATCCAGTGGCTTCAGAGATGCAGCTAAAATAAATAAATTCCTTTGTATGAGGGCCTCAAGGTAGATTAGTTCTTAGCTAATTGAATTACCCTCTTAAAATAAATTCATTATTATTATTATTATTATTATTATTATTGTCTCATTTCTCAGTTTTATTTCTCACAATATGAACCATCTCAGTTTCACTCCCTCAGTTTATTCTCTAGAATTTGAACTATCTCAGCCTCACTCTCTAAGTTTTATTTCTTACAGAGTAATTCATTTCTTAAGCTAAGATTGTTTTCTGGTCATATTAAGAGCCAAATGACCTTGAACTTTGAATATTTGTTCATAACAAATTGCATTTTTGAGTAAAGCTTTGTTGGAACTAAATGTGGATCAATTCAGACATTACTGTGTGCATATTCAATGTATACAATCTACAACTTGTTAACAAACATTAACACAGATTAAATGAGAACACAAATAACGTTTTATTTGCTTTTTACATCAGTGCACAAAAAGTCATGTCTAATGGAACTTACCCATATCTCTCATTTATTACATCTTACAGCTGCCTGGTACTCTGAAAGATACCACTGTTATGCTTCGATATAACCCTGTCAGTGAACTCATCCACACTATATCAAACATTATCATCTCTACTTTGAAATAGCTCAAACAGCTTGCAGAGTTCACCCACAAACAAAATCTAATAAATCAAAGGCACTGGCATCTGCTACATGAGCAAACATTTTTGTTTAATGGGGAATCAAAATGAGTAGCTAATTTAAACTAGATTATTGACCATACATAAGAACTTTGGATTAATAGAATACTGAAAAATTATTAGTAGTCATAGTACTAAAGTAGTTACCATGGTTACTGTTGCTACTTGCAAGTAGCTGCAGCAGTACATAATAACTTGACTTTATATATCGCTCTTTTAGGGGTACACCTGTCACTTCTGGACTCTGCTGACCACACTGTGTCTTTCTTATTAATTTTTGAGAAACTATATATTTCTTGGTAGTCTTTTAATGTTTGATTGCAGTGGTAGTAATAGTAGATCAGAAAGTATTGTATTCACAGCTGTAGTAGCAACTAAATTAAAATTGCATTACAGTGGTCCCTTTTTTAAAAGGCAGGTCACTCCTTCTGCCATGAAAAGGTGGCCTTGTGAAAGGGGTGGTCTCCCATGGGTGAGGAGATGTGATTTAAAACTTTTCATTTCGGTGTTGGGTAAAGTGGGACTTGAGAATGGCCTCTCAAGTATATCATCATTTGTTGTGGCAATAGTTTATATCTAATTTTCATTGTGGTATGACTTTATTATGCCAAAGTTGACTTCTGTGAAGGGAAAGCATTAATTCTAAAATGATTTTATTACGTACATCAGATTCTAAAAGTACAGCACTTAAAAGAACACTTTAATTTATGTTCCTCATTCTAGATTATAATTCCTATTATATGACTTGGTCATAAATAAACCTTACCTATCTCACAGTTATTAATTCAGTACATGTACTTAAGTGTTTACCATTAGTCAACAAGAAAATTCAGTGCGTTTTTGTCCCTAGCCAACAGTCAAGTCACCAAAGTATACAGTGATGAAATCTGGCTCAAATCCTTGTGATACAGCTGTAGAATTACTTGGCAGTCATAAGCAACCAAGTTTCAACTCTTTCTAATACTAGGACATTAGAGTATATGGGCAGAAAAGAAAAGAAACTGACATTGAAGAGTAAAACTTGACTGATACCTGACATGGCATCAAATAGAGAAACATGTGCAACATGGTTCATCCCTGAACCTCAAAAATGTTTTGGAGATAAAGCAGAAATGACGCAACCATGAAATACATATCAGTGACCTTGACCTTGAGCACAGGAGACCAAATGAGAAATTAAACATATTTTTTCATGACTCTATGCAATATACAATACAAGTGTACCAAATTCATTCACATATCTTAAACTGTTCATAACTTAAAGAAAAAATGCTATGGAAACCTAAAATATTGACCTGTGACCTTGACCATGAAGATAGTACCCCCTATGTGATATATGACTCATACAGCATGTGTCATCCATTGAAACAACTCAAATGGTATGGAATGGAAATGAAATTATGATGGAAAACTTAAAATAGTGACCATGACTTTGACCTTGAATAGGTCCCCATTGTGGTATATGAGGACACAAAGTTAATCTTGTAAACTCCAACAGCTCTTAAATCAAGAGTGTGAAGTGTGGTGGAAAACAATTTTAAGACCCATGACTGTGACCTTAGTTAGAACCCCAATATGGTGCATGAAAAAATCCCTAAGGGTGAAAGGGCTCAAAAGTCATGGTATGGAATGAAAAGAGTGATAGGAAACATGAAAGTATTGACTTTGGATCTTTACCTTGAAGATAGGACCACCAACTGTAATATATATAATGATAACGTAAATATGCCAAGTTTAATCCCTTAATCTCAATCTTAATCTCATATCTGAAGTTAGTGGCTGCAGTAGCAGCCTTGGTGAGGTGCAAAAGGTGCAATCACACTGGGCCCACAAACTGGGCAGGTGAAAAGTTTGGAGTTTGTTTAAAACAGATTATAATCAAAACAGGTTATTTAAAAATAAATTTGATTTTGAAGAAAAAAAAAACCTGTTATTTCTACGAATATTTCAGAGTTTGTTTAGTGATACAGAAATTAAACTTTGAGGTCCCATTGTTCTTATTTTATACCGGGCCTGCACAGCCCTAAAACCACCACTGCTGACTGGAATGGACAGTAAAATGAAAATATTTTAAACTGTGAACTGGATACGATTTGCAATATAGCATAAGCAAATTTTCATCCTGTAATCTCAAACAGTTCTAACTTTACAGAATGGAAATGAAAGGGAAATGAAAAATTTAAAGCTATTTAGCCATGACTTTGGCATTGAAAAGTGGACCACCAGTAGAGTACACAACACATGACAATGGTTCATTCCTTAATCTCTATGATTTTAAAGTTATAGAGTGCAATGGAAAGTGAAAAAAACTAAATATGTTCTGTCATGATGTTGACCTTGAAAAAAGGACCCACAATGCTGTTTTGAACATACATTCTAATAATTATATATATATATATATATATATATATATATATATATATATATATATATATATATATATATATATATATATATATATACTTGTATGTAGTATTATCTTTTAATCTCAAATGACTTAAATATTTATACTGCTGAAGGGAAAGTATGAGGGAAAAACTTAAAATACTGAACACTGACCTTGAACACAGGATGCCCAATGTGGCATGCAAAACACACTCAAAAATGATAATATATAATTATACAATGAGGCATATATAACACACTGTGCAATAACTTTATTAGTTACAGAAAAGAAAGAAAAGTTGGATGGACAAACAGACAGACAGACAGACTACTTTGTCACCTCTTTATCATGACAATAAAACATAACCTTTATTTAATTTTAATTAATTAACCTTTTATTTCTATGTAACAAGAGAACAGAGAATAAAACTTTTTATGCATTCCCTGTGTTTTAAAATGTTCTTTTATGTCGGTGATGACCACAACTAATTTTATTGTGCAGAAACCATTTTATTCTTTCTCTCACACTGACATTTGCCAAAATCACATTGCTTGAAATCGCTTTTTACCTTGGGTCACTGTCTTACACATAGTTTGGTATAAACTGTAGATGGTGGAACTGAAATTATTTTGTATGGAAGTCATTTTCCTTGTTTCAATCACAGTGACATTGACCTCTGACCTCCAAATCTATTGGATTCCTAGATTCAAAATGAATGTTTATTTTACCAATTATATTTTTTCATCAGTGGGGAAAATATGAATTTGTAATTCCTATTTCTCCTTTTAAAAAAATTTTCTTCACCAGTTTCTTGTAATAATCTATTCAACAGGCCAGGAGTTTGGGGGGAAAAAAAGGAATTATTATACTCTAATAATTCTGTTTCATTTATTATCATTTTAAATAACAAAAACTACAAGGGCAGCTGAATTGTTTTTCTGTTTTGTTGATGAATTCCAGTTTTTAATGGGAATGAAAATGGTGTATACAATTCCATTTCCCGAAAGTAAATTATAGTGCAAATTACAACAAAAAACAATTTCATTCAATAAGTAGGTCATATCCCATGGAATGAACTAGTTTTAAAATCGCAGCTAAATACAATTTTTAGACAACATAGTTACCATATATATTTGCTTGCAAGTCCAGCTGCAAACAACAATGATCAAGATTTACATCACATAATGTGCAGGCAGATCAGGGTCCTTGTTGTTTATTCTGCTGATTACTCTAAACTGCACAGACCAAGATCAGCTGGCACATGATGCAATGGCAGATCTGGTTTAATGCAGCTGGCAGCTGGATTCAACTTAAAGGAGTCATTATACAGTGCCACATGAAATGGAAAATTCACATTCAAGAAATACCCATATGCATGACAGCAAATCAGATTTTAAGTATATTAAAATCCAATTTGTAACCATGCCCACAAAATGGGAAAATTTAGCTTTCAAAGGTTTAGCTAACTGACCCATTTAGATTTATGTTTGCTCAGTCTGAGACCCCACACTCTCAAGTATTACAGGATGAACTTTAAAAAATCCAAATGCAATCAGCCAGATTTGTTAAATCTAATTAGGACTTAACACCAGGAAGCACAACTTTGAAATTAGTTGTCTTGGAAGCCCTTAACCAATATAGACTGGGTCCCAGATTTGCTAACATTTTATAAAAAATACTGCAAAAATTGCCAAATCTGAAAGAACCAGAAAATCAGCACATATATACCTACCAAACTTTTGCTTAATCTGATAGTTACAAATTTAGTTTGTTCCCTAAGAATCATCAAAGATGGGATTTTTATTCCACAATTATTAATCACAACTGCTGAATGTGAAACCAAACTAATAAATTTTTGAAAATTGATACTTTTAGTCATTTTATAAAAACTTTTCTGTTGGATGTGGCATAAAAGTCATCATGATTTAGCACTGAACTAATAAGGATCATACATGTCCAAGTTTGCTTTTTAGGACAATGAGAGGTTCATAAAAATAATCAACCTCTTCAGACAAGAACTAATTAGGAGCAAACATTTTGTTTTCAGGGGTTAGTCAGGATAATACATGACAAATATTTTAAATTAGCCATCCTACAAAAAAAATACTTGCACAGCAAGTTGTCTGGGAAGTCAAAGAATCAGATTTTGCTTAAAAGAAGGTAATATCAAAATTATATTTCTGCAATTGTACATAAAATGACTGAGAGTACAAGAAATATCCACATCACCATAAAACAATCGTTATGCTTTAATCCACATTGCATGAATGGTATGTAAATGTAAAACCACGGTATTATCTTACAGACAAAGAGCACATCTCAGGGTAAATTTGGGTCAATAACAAAGCAATCTTTGTTTTGCAACTGAATATTGCTGGAAAATTTAGTACCTGCAAAAATATGCAAGAACATTAAATCTCAATTCATATTTTCCACAACAGACTTGCATTTGAATCAGAACAATAAATTCTAGCCCTGTGGGTCTACTTTCTGTACATTGTGCACATGCCATTTTTATTTTATGCTAGTCATGAATTTCTGGAATTTCATAAACAATTTCAATATTTCAATGGTGTGAAAAAAAATATTGTTTTCAATGGTCATCAATATATACGAATAACATTATAACCATGAAAACTGAAGTTACTAGATGCCTACATAGTTGAACAGTAAATATGGCCAGCTCCTATTAAGGATCACTGGAGTTCGAATCCAACAAAATACAGATCATTATTTGATTCTTAATGTCCTTCTTTACTTTGAACTGAGAAGGATAATTATATTACTGTTTATATTTTCTGTGCGAAAAATCACAAAACACAGAACATAAATAGTAAACAGCTGACATCAAACAGGATCCAGTAAAAAATTTGCTACTTCCATCTATTATTCAGTAAATCTTGCTAGCCAATACGTTGGAGCATAAATGAAAAGAAAATTTATGTCCTATTAGTGAATACGAGCTATATTTCATCTTGTGGGTGAAAAACTTAAGTATTTTCACACACTTGATGAAATACATCTGTTATTCACTTCATTCAAGCAAGTATCTTCTATTTCTTCTTTCAGTCACCTGATCTTCGACTTTTCTACCCTAAAATTGATATGTGTATCATTGATGTTACTTGTATGGGATGGACATCAAGTTATTGAATTTTAGTAACACAGACAGGTGTAAGAATGTATGGACAACATCATAATATTAGGCTCTTCCTTAGGACAAGCATGTAAAAAAATTATAATCACTTATAATTAATAATGGATAAATGCATGGTTGTATGACTGTTTTTTAACCAATGTTAGTTTTTATTATTCATTAATCATTATTCATCACATCAATTACATTTTCCCTTGAAAATAGAGATTTCATTATTATTATTATTATTATTATTATTATTTCTATTATTATTATTTCTATTATTTCCATTGTTATTATTATTATTATTATTATTATTATTATTATTATTATTATACAGCCCAAATGGGTGAATAAAAACTAAATAATGTAGCCTTATTTATGGATGTCAAAACAAATTATGGGGCAGAAGGAGGCAATTTATGAATATAAAAACAGTGTCTATGAACAAAAATTGTGTATAATAAATAACTTGTAATTGTTTATTTTCATTACTGGTAGAGTGGCAGTGATCAAGTGTTGACAATAATATTATAATGTATACCATGGAACTATATGTAACAGCTCAAACATCACCACTGAATACCAAAACTGCATATCTGCCATCGTAAAACCTTTCCAAGTACAGTGCTTAAAATGTGTTTAATAGTTAGATAATCAACGAAACTACTCACTGCCCAATTGCAAAAACCCCTTCAGCAAGCATTTGAGTATGGCATTTGATTTAGAAGTCTGGCATTTACATAATTTGTATGAGATTTATTATATTAATGAATGTTACACTCATGACAAATTGACTATATGTGATTTTCATTTTTAAGGAGGGGAGAGTAATTAAATCTTGTGGGGATTTGTGCAATTGTATGTCCTGGAAAAAGCACTGCTAGACATACCAGAGATTCAATTATACTATTAGGTCTACCCAATCTATATCATAGTTGATAATACTCCTTTTTTATTCTTTTTTTATTTTTAAAACTTAAACACAGATTTAGAATCTAAGGATTTAATTTGACATACTAATGATTGAATTAATTCTTCAATCTGTGGGACATGATTGTTTTTAAATTTTCCACTGAACAGTTGTTCAGAAGACCATTCCCACTGGTAGAAAGTTGTAGAGAAAAGGATGGAAAACTTGGCTCTTCCCAATGGAGTTATGATTCCTGCACAGTTGAGGGAGGATGCTCAATGCACTAGAAATAAGAGAAAAAGCAAGGAAAACATCAAATGCAGCAGAAAGAGCACTCAGCTGAATCTGTCTGAGACATGATTTAAAAAACTAGCAACCAACAAAGATGGGTTGATCAGCACTGTTGCCAGCCATCTGGATTGTGTATATAGATAAGGGTCGGTGAAGGGTGAGAACTTGGCTAATTATGTCTATGTAATGCAGTCTAACTCGATATCAACACTACAAAGATTTTCAAGATGGCCACTATGGTGGTCATTGTAGATATCAGATATCAGGCCCAACAAGACACCATAATAAGTCTTTTAGCAAAACCCCCATGTCAATATAACTTTAGGAGAGACAGGACTAAAAGATTTTCAATATGGCTGCCAAGGTGGCTATACTGGTATTTGAGGTCAGATTGGCAGCATTTACATTCAGAATGAACAAGATATCATAATTATTCTTCTGGTGAAAACCCTGTGTCAATATGACTATCAAAATCATTATTCAATTCAGAAAAACAACTACTTTGTGTTGTCAATTACTCCAACATCTAGCATCATTTTAAATGATAGCAATCCTGCATTATCAATAATTTATTTTCTTTATATATCATGATTTTGTGTTTTCAAAATCTTTATATGCATCTGTTATAATTTGATAAAACTTTAATTTTATCAGTGACTGACAATTATGATCATTTTTCTACTCAAGAAAATGATTTCTCCCTTGAATCTTTTCTAATCGAGAAAATTATTTCTCCCTTGAATCTTCACTACTCAAGAAAATGATTTCTCCCTTGAATCTTTTCTATTCAAGAAAATGATCTGTCCCTTGAATCTTGTGATTTGTGAATGCAGTCTGGAGGTAAATTTTGACCAATAAACCGCTTTCATTGGAAATAAATATACTCAGGCATTTTTAAGGTAATAAGTCACATATATAATGGAAACAAAGTTATTGATTCAGTGAACAATTTGAGAAATTTGAAGCATATCATTTTGCTTTAATATTGCATTAATTGATGGTTATGTTTTTCTTAGAGTCACCAGCATAAAAATACTTGCAAAAATTTAAATACATGTGCTAGTTTATACTTGCAATCAAAAGTATGAACGAGAGTACCACAAAAGTCATATTATATACCTGCCCCCTGTTTAACAACCCTCTATGTAGATAGATGAGATCTGTGTGCAGAAACCATTTTCCTTTTATTTCAGCCTCAGTGACCTTAACTTTTGACCTTTGATCCCAATATCAATCAGCTTCTTCCTTAACCCATGTATAAGCCATCCACAAGATCGTCCCAGTATGTGATGCAGAACTCATATTATTGTGTGGAAACCAAAGTCATATTGTCCTGACCTTTACTCTTGCTCAAAGTACAATCAATAGGATTCTTCCATACCCAAAAATGCAAGCCATCCACAAAGATAAGAGATGTGTCTAGGTATATGGTGTAGAACTAATGTTATTGTGCAGAAACCATATTTATTTTTCCAGTGACCTTGACCTTTGACCATTTTTCCATGCAATAAGTAGGATTCTTCCTTACCCCAAATGCAAGCCATCCACAAGGATAAAATATGTGTCTAGGTATATGGTGTAGAACTAATGTTATTGTGCAGAAACCATATTTATTTTTCCAGTGACCATGACATTTGACCATTTTTCTATGCAATAAATAGGATTCTTCCTGACCCCAAATGCATGTCATCCACAAGGATTAAAGATGTATCCAGGTATGTGGTGTAGAGCTAATGTTATTGTGCAGTATCCATACTTATTTTTTCTAGTGACCATGACCTTGACCTTTAACCATTTTTCTCTGAAATAGATAGGATTCTTCCTAACCCATAGTGTGAGCCAGCCACAAAACCTGATCACTGTAGAGAGTACAAGTCATTCAGAAAATCTGGTAACTTTAGATGATGGAAAAATGCAAGTTACTATGAAGAAACCTATCTCCCTCTTTCAGTCTGTGACCGCGACCATTGAACACTGGACCCTGAAAACTCAACTCACATTTTCCACAAACAACTTGTATTTGTGCCACAGCAATAAATTTGAGCCCTTCATTTCTTCCTTAGCCCAAGTGCAAGCCATTCACAAAGTTTGGTGACTGTAAATAGTTAACAACTCAAGTTATTGTGCAGAAACAAAATTCATTATGGATGGATGGAAAGACAAAATCACAAAATAATGTCCTTGCCCTTGTGGCAGGTGTATAAAAATATCAACACAACTATAGTTTTCCGAGGCATGCTGCATGGTACATGAGTGGCATGGCTATTATTTAATTTTTTTAAAAAATGCATCAACTGGGGGAAGAATTAGGTCCCCAGCCAGTACGTACATCACCCCAGCTCACCACAGCACACACAAATAACTTGCAGACTGGAATCGAGTGTGGATCACATATTTTCTTACAGAAAAAGGCTGTTTGTTGAATGTAAATAAAATCACAATAAAAACTTGCAAGTGAAACCTGATTAATCACTTGTTTTATTGTCAAAATGGCAGTTAGTACACAAAAATTTCGATCAGCATCATGAAATTTTTAATTTTTAATAATAATTTTAATTTTTCAATCAGCATCATGAAATTTTTAATTTTTAATAAGCATATATTTTTCAATTTTCTTTATTAAAAAAATTCTCAGCACACTGTAAATAATACATGATGAAATTTTGATGCACACACACACACACACACACACACACACACACATTGGTGAACTAGGCAGTTGCCTGGAGTGCCAGGCTTTAGGGGCTCCAAATTAGAGGAAAATGAATTTTTTACTCCAAGGGGGAGTAGGTGTGCCAAAGTCATAGTTCACCTAGGGTACCAGAAACCCTTGGGCCTGCCATGAATGCACAGCACAAACAGAGAGTAACAACAACATTCCCACAACATAAATGGTTCTGTTCCAAAATCAATGTTCTCCACACCACATGTTGCCATGATCCTACCAGTACAATGTCCATGTACATCATATGGATAAAACTGACGTATGTATTTCTAGGCAATTACCCCCTCCTCCCTAAAAAAAAGAATAATTATATAAGATTTTAAGGATTCATTGATAATTCCATACAATGACTTAGAACTTAAACAACATACAAAATGTGTTTCAATTTATCTTGGAGATTAAGAATGAGAACAGGTAAGTAGTTTATTAATGACTATAAATCTATAAATGCCCCTGACTGACTGAATGTCTGAGAGTAATTCACAGGTTTTTTTAAATACCTCTTATGACATATATAGTTACATCAGTTTCACCCCTTCATCACAAATGGCTATAAATTATGGAAGGAAAAGTGTTACGTAAAAATTCAACATATGACATTGACCTTGAAGATCAGAGACCAATGTGGAACACACAACACACCTGTTATTGATTACATGTGTATAAAAAGATGCATCTTTTAATCTGAAACAGTTATAAATCATTGAGTGGAAAAGAATGTGTGATGAAAAGCATAAGATAAAAAAATTTGACCTTGACCTTGAAGATGGGGATCCAAGGTGGGTTCAAAATACATCTTCAAAACACACATATGTATATACCTATATTTGAAATGTATGTATATATGTATGCATGTATGTATGTATGTATGTATGTATGTATGTATGTTGTTGTTGTTATAGGGTTTAATGCCATTTTGCCGCACAAGATAGGTGATACATGGCAGCCAGTATAAATGGTGGAGGAAGAACCCAGGAAAACCCCAGAAAGAACCACCAACCCATGAAAAGCTACTGGCAAGCTTTCTCACATACCCACATTGGCCGAGCCCAAGACTCAAACCTACGCAGACAGAGGTGAGATGGCAGTGATCTGTAATGGTGAGCGATTTAGACCACTTGGCCACTCGGGGCCTGCATGTATGTATGTATGTATGTATGTATGTATGTATGTATGCATGTATGTATGTAAGTATGTATACCAAAACTATATGGAATGGAAGGGCAAACTTAAAATTCTGAGCTGTAACTTTGACCTTCAAGATAGAACTAAAATGAGGTACTGAACATATCTTCTCACAATGATATACAAGTAGAAAACATTGTATACCTTAATCTAAAATGGCTCTAAAATTATGAAGTGGAGGGAAAATTGTGATGAAAACAAAAAATATCAAGCAATGACCTTGACATTGAGATAGGACCCATTATTTGCTTTTCAATACATCCTAGTGATGATATATAAGTAGGGTAAACTTCATTCCTAAGTCCCAAATGACTTTTAAGCTATGGAGTGGAAATGAAAGTGTGTTGGAAAACTTAACATACTGGGACATGACCTTGACCTTGAAGATAGGGCTCTATAGAATGTGGTATGCAACACACCTTCAAATGATGATGATTGTTTATATCAAATTTCACTCCATGCTCATAAATGGCTTTAAAGTTCTAGAGTTCAAACAAGATTATGACAGATGGATTGAAGTATGGATATTATGTACCACACTTTGAAAAGTCAGGAGTCATTATTGTTGTTGTTGGGTACAACTGCCATTTTTTTTAGCACCTGATAGGCTCTACGTGGCAGTCAGTATAATTGGTTGAGAAAGAACACAGAAGAACCATTCACATATCCACATCGACTGAGCCAAGAATCAAACTCACATGGATAGACCGCTCTGGTGGTCTAGTGGTTAGAGCATCTGCCTCAGATGTGGCAGGTCGCGGGTTAAAGCTCCGGCCGAGTCATGGCAAATGCTTATAAAAATGGTACTAACAGCTGTCTCGCTAGGTGCTCAGCATTAAGAGGTTAGTGTTAGGACTGGTCAGCCTAGTGTCAGGATAATGCGCCTAGGTTGGACATGATGCTACATGTCTGCGGCATGATGTCCCATTGCTAGACATCATTATAAACTGCCACACTGCTGACATCATAGCAATATGACTGAAAAGTTGTTAAAGCTATGTTAAAAATCCACATCTCAGACACACACAGACACACACACACATACACACACAGACACACACACACACACACACACACACACACACACACAAGGATAGAGGTGATATGTATGAGTGATCTGTAAAGGTTAACACCTTTGACTGCCACCTGCAGCCTACAGCATGGATCATTTGCATTCTCCAACACTGAGGCCACCTATCTGTGAACTCATGTAAAATGCTTTGGGACTAGCTTATAAAGAATACATTTTCAACATTCTCTTTACAAATCATTGATGATCTTTTGAAAAGGTGACAACTTAGTCATGCATGCACTCATGAGTTGTCTTCATTGGTGAAATTTAATTGCTTACAACAGGCGTGTCAAACCTGTGGCCCATGGACTGTATGCAACCCAGTCCTTAACACTGTGTGGCCTGCATTTTAATTCGTAAGCATAATTGGCCATCAGGAACTGTTCTTGCCAATGTGGCCCATGACCTTAAGCATTTTGTTTTGGCCCACCAGCCAAAAAGTGTTGGACTCCAATAGCTTATGACAACTTAGAGATGGCAGCATCCTGCCTTGTTAGCATGTCAATAGTCATGTATGGTCCTCAGTATGAACTGTGATTTATATACTGTACTTCAGATACATATATAAATAGATCCATGATTTCTAATTGTATGAACTGTGATTTATATACTGTACTTCAGTATGAACTGTGATTTATATACTGTACTTCAGTATGAACTGTGATTTATATACTGTACTTCAGTATGAACTGTGATTTATATACTGTGCTTCAGATACATATATAAATAGATCCATGATTTCTAATTGTATGAACTGTGATTTATATACTGTACTTCAGTATGAACTGTGATTTATATACTGTACTTCAGTATGAACTGTGATTTATATACTGTGCTTCAGTATGAACTGTGATTTATATACTGTACTTCAGTATGAACTGTGATTTATATACTGTACTTCAGTATGAACTGTGATTTATATACTGTACTTCAGTATGAACTGTGATTTATATACTGTGCTTCAGATACATATATAAATAGATCCATGTTTTCTAATTGTATGAACTGTGATTTATATACTGTGCTTCAGTATGAACTGTGATTTATATACTGTGCTTCAGTATGAACTGTGATTTATATACTGTACTTCAGTATGAACTGTGATTTATATACTGTGCTTCAGTATGAACTGTGATTTATATACTGTGCTTCAGTATGAACTGTGATTTATATACTGTACTTCAGATACATATATAAATAGATCTATGTTTTCTAATTGTATGAACTGTGATTTATATACTGTGCTTCAGTATGAACTGTGATTTATATACTGTACTTCAGTATGAACTGTGATTTATATACTGTGCTTCAGTATGAACTGTGATTTATATACTGTACTTCAGTATGAACTGTGATTTATATACTGTAGTTCAGATACATATATAAATAGATCCATGATTTCTAATTGCTGCATTTTGATACAATAAACGTCACCTGTATTATAGAATTCCTGAAAGAAGTAAACATTTATTCTATGCTATAACTTTTATGCTATCACCTTGTGCAGTTTTATGTGATGTATATACTGTCCTTTATTTTCAATACTTTTTCATCTGTCTTCATTAACATACACCATTTACATTCCCCATTGATCGGGAAGCTTTATATATTACCATTACCATCTTATCATTTTACTTATCAACTGTTTGTTTTTATATCGCTGGTCGATACAAAACCTTTTATCACTTTTAAATGATCCAACATATAACCTTTTGTATGGTGCTAAATAGGCTAACAGTGCTGGTGCACTGTAAAAATAATATCAATCAATCAATCAGTCTCATTGCTGCAATGAAAATAAATTGGCTTGTGTGAAGTAGATCTATCTATGAGGGGTTGTTAGGTGAATGAGTCTTTGGCCTATATGTTAGAATGTCCCGGCCCATTACCTATATGTTAGAATGTCCCAACCCATTTAGTGGCATTACTCCCATGCAGCTGATCATTTTTTCCCCTTACAACAAACATGGTATAACATGACTCCTGCAGCCCTTACTCAAGAATGGTGTTTTCAGTGAAAATGATGGTACTATTTCTTCACCTTATGATTTGGGAGCTATGATAGCTCAGTTGGCAGAGCAACAGGATCACAATCCCAGGGTTGCAGGTTCATTACCCACCCAGGCCAGCATAGGTCAGCATATCCTTGGGAAAGCCAGTAAGCTCTCATTTCCTTGGCATAATATAGTGAACAAGAGTCCCTTGAAGAGACTGACGCTCCACTGATCAGACAGAATGTCTGGAATTCAAGAATTCAGCATAATCATTTAGGACCAACTAGACATCATTATACTGTAAGTTGTTTAGTGACAACCCATCAATTTCTGGAGGAGTAACAATAACAATATTTTCAAGATGGCCACCATGGTGGCCATATTGGATATTAGATTGGCATCATTTTCAACAGACTCATCTAGAAGCCATAAAAGTATTCTGGTGAATAACTCTTATCATCAGGACTTTCCATTTAGGATGGGCCATGATTACAAGATTTACATGATGGCTGCTGTGGTGGCTACATTGGATGGAACCATTTTGATTTAGGACCAACAAGACATCAAAAGAAGTCTTTTATGAAAATTCCATGTTGATATAGTATATGACCATTCATTTAGGAGAAGCAGTGGAATCATTTTCATTTAGGACTATAACTAGACCATGCAGTGAATCATCCAGGTAGTTTAGGAGTAGTGGCAATAAATTTGTGCTAATGGGTGGATGGATACTGGACAACAGGCCAACCCATAAGCTCTTCCAATCTATGACCAGTAAACCAACCAAGTTACAACCAAACATCACCTCTGATTTCAAAGGAACAGCATCTTTTTTTTGTGATTTGTGGGTTTAATTCCATTTTCAGCACATGATAGGCTATTCATGGTGACCAGTGAATTTGGTGGAGGACAAACACAAAAAAACACTTGGAAGAACAACCAACCCACAGAAAGCTACTCGTAAACATTTTCACATACCCATGTTGGCCAAGTCGAGACTCGAACACACATGGACAAAGGTGAGATGTCATTGATCTGTAAAAGCAAGAGCATTAGACCACTTGGCCACCCAGGGCCCCTGAACAACACTGATCAAGATCTGCTGGCACATCATGATGGTAGATCTGTGTCTATGCCATTTGCTTTTAGTGCATATAAGTTGGTTAATAAAGTACATGATGCTTTAGGATGCAAACAATAATGATAACCCTGATTATGGTCCTCATCTCTGTCACAAATCCTTTTTGTCAAGTGCAGTGATTTTTTTCTTCATGAAGCTCTCAGTCTTATTGGCAGAAAAATGTTTTAATGCTTGTTATCATGGTAACTTATTTCATATGAAGAGTCTCAGAAATAATGTTTTGCAGACAAGATACCTACCATAAATTGGTACTTCAAAATCAATTTTAAAAAAGTCTTAGAAAGAATGTGCTGCCACATGCTGTATCTGAAATTGTTGAATTCCTGGAGAATGACTTGCCATTTATACTCACTTATATATCAAGTCCAACTGCAAACTGCATTGACCTAGATCTGCCACTGCATAATGAGCAGGCTGATCTAAGTCTCTGCAGTTTGTTAGGAGTAAGCAGTAGAACAAACCCTGATCTGTCAGTGCATTATGTCATTTTACAGTTCTGCTCAACTGATATGAGAGTTTATATGGTAAATATAAATCTTACCCAAAGTATGACAGAAAGATAGATGGATGGAGGGACAGGGTAACATGATGTGCTCTTGCACTGCTGTGAATCATGGGACAGAAACACAAATCTCCCTAAAAGCTACAGTTAATTAACAGAATGTCCCTATTAATGAAACATGCCAGTGGAATAAAACAGATCGCTTCTTGAATTCTGTAATTCTAGTCAAATAGATTCAATGTGATTATGAACACTCTGTGGAGTTTTCAACACATGTTTGTGCCATCCATTAGGCATTTCAGTATAGGCCAGCCTGTGCGTGTCCTTGTGAAAGGCACTTAGTTCTCACTTCCTCAGCATGCTATAGCCAAGAACGTGTTAAAGTGCCATTATTTTAGTTGCTGCATGGACAACTTCTGATTACATAAAAATGGCCAAAATGTACCTATCTTTTATCAGCTTTCTTAATTTACTTAGATATCCTTTATTTTATTACATGGAAAAGGAATAATATTATGAACATTCTGACTCAATTTTTTTTCTTACTTTTGAATGTGTACATCAAACACTTCATTTTATTTTTGATGTTGTTTTTACTTAGTTTCTAGTACAATCTCTAGATACTGTTACAGTTTTCTATTGTGCATTAGCATGCACACATTAACCTAATAACCCACATGTGAAGTGAGAAGAAAAAAGTATTTAAGACTATCTAACCTTATTTATATTATTACGTCTCTGTAAATATAATATTTAACTCTGCATGCTTTGGAGTGCGTCTCAGTTGTCTCACATCTGCATAGTGGGAGGGGGAAATTTTCTCTGATCATGCAGCATTATTTTAATTATTATATGCCTGGACATGTAACATTCAAATTTGACTGCTTTGGAGGGTATTAATT